>WBNM01040804.1:0-152360 GCA_013399055.1 Ramphastos sulfuratus
ACCTGGTTGATTCTATGATAACACACTAACTGACCTCAATACTTATAGATTTGAAACACAGACATATGAGCATCCTAATTATGGGTTTCTTAAAGATTTGTAACTGTTTGGATTATTTGTATTATTTGTAGTAAAGTAAAAATTAATAGAAAATAGTCTGAAATTCAAAGCCCTCCAGCACGACACTATTACAAATCCTTTACTGTTGAAAGGAATTAATTCTGCAAAGTCTTGTGTATGACAAAAGTAAATAGTAAAAATTATAATCTTGTAACTAACGGTTCCCCCATACAGTGAAGAACAACTTGTGAAAAGATGCAAAGTTTTATCTCTATGCTTTCTTCAGTCCCATTTGTTTAGGCTTAAGAGGCAGCTAGCAAGCTGAATGTAAGTCTGAATTTGAGCCCAGCAAGAGAGAAGTTCATACTGATGAATAAGATGACTGAGCACACACATAGATGTGTGTGAGACACCTGTGACACACACAGGCTTCTGTAAAACCACATCCACCTCACAAACTGCTACAATTCTGTGACAATGTCAATAGACACACGAGTAAGGGGAGCCACTGGACAATAATATATCTGGATTTTCAAAAGGTTTTGGACAAGGTTCTATATAAAATATTATTACAGAAACTCCTATCCAAGAGCACTGGATGAAAAGACACTTCAAGGACAGGAAGCAAACATTATGGGTAACAAACAGTTTTCAGGATGGTGACAGAGAAGCAGTGGGGCACTTCTTGGGACCAGCTTTACTCGACTTCTGCATGAATAACCTGGGAAAAGGACAGGGAAGTGCCAGGATCATCATATGAAAGCTGGCATATAACTCCTCACTTAAGAGGTTAACATTCTCATTTTCCCACCATATAAAACCCTGTTAAACCCAAATCTCAAGTACTGCATTAAGTCCTTACTTAGAGTTACAGAACTGGCCAACAAAAGGACAAAGAGAGAAGAAGCAACTGGTATATGAGGAAAGCCTAAGAAGGCTGGAAGTCTTGATCTTGCAGGTAGGAATGGGGGAATATTATTAATATTTATAAACCCACAAAGAGAGTAGATCAGATTAATACAATCTCTTGTCCACCAATATCCACAAGTAACACACATTGAAACTAGAAGAGGGTCATTTTAAGGGAGATAAAGTAATATTTATTCCATGCACTAGATACAGCTGATCAGCTTGATTTCCAGTATGCTATTCACAAGGGAAACGCTCAAATCCCTGCTGTGATGTAGATGTGTCTCCTAGCAAAGCCCTGAGATGCATTCAGCTACCTTTAGTATGAAGGAATCAGTTGCCAAATTAACTGAACTGTGCATCTGGATATACTACCTATTTTCTAAGAGTCCACTTAGCTAGGAGCTTAACTTCATCACAGGAAAATCCAACAAAAATTAAAGCCAATGCCATTTCTGCTTTCCCAAGACCAGAAGAATGCAACATAGTTGTTCTTCCCACAGGCTAGAAGGTCATAGATCAAACCTACCTGAAAGTTACAACTATTTAAGATTTACTCTGCATATTCCATTTTTACTTTGTACTTAAAACACACAGAGGTGCACAAATGGCTAGTGAGAACTGTATGCTAGAACTTTATGATTTGCATTTGATGTACTGGATTGAGCTACTTCGTTTATGTGAACACTATGGATCAAGAGGAACAATGATTTCTGTTAAGCATAACTGTTTCATAGACAGGGCCATCCACTCTAAACAGTATTTCTAGACTGAACAGTTACACTCTATTTTTTGCTGCCTAGGTCAGCTATTCCTCTAATCGTAAAGGTACATTTTACTCTCCATGTCAGTGAGCTAACAACCAGCTCCCCTGAAGGCTGTTTTCCAACTATGGTAACCTCTTATCACAGAATCACAGAATCACTACATCACTTCTGATACACCCCAGAATGGCATTGCCTCTCCTGGTCACAAGAGCACATTGCTGGCTCATGGTCAACCTCCCATCAACTAGGACCCCCAAATCCTTTTCCCCTTTGCTGACTTCCAACAGATTGGTCTCCAACCTGTACTGATACCTGGGGTTATTCTTTCCAAGGTGCAAGACTCTACACTTGCCCTTGTTGAATTTCATTAAATTTCACACTATCAATCTGTGGATGTACATAAAGTGATAAATTAAAGTGTATATAGTTCCTCATGTAATCTAGTGTCAGCACATTAGATTTTACCCTATAGGTTTCAGATTTCATTCTCTGCACTTCTAAATTTAATTCAGCCAGATAGCAAGACTCATGCACCCTCCTCCTATGAACCACTTCATAATATCTAATAGCTCAAGTACAGCAATTGATTTATTCACATATCTTCCTTTATAGTAGGGGAAAAAAACCAACTGTCTTCATTTTTCAGATTGAAAACTGATGCAAGGATTATTTTCCAAACAACATAGAAAGCAAGTAGTATAAAACACAATATTCAGTAACAGTCTTAAGTCTCCATTCAGTAGTTTAACCACTATCTTATCTTCCTTTTCTAAAATATGCTTGCTTTCTCCGACAGAAATGGCACCCAATGTTTCTGATAGACAGGAACAAAGCTAAAAGGAACATTCACAAGAGTACAGTGCAAGAAACATGATCCTACTCTTCTCTCCAAGTCAGTAAATTTGGCTTGTCAGGAGGTACAACATAGGGCAGCTCTTTATGAAAAGATTGATTGCATATCATAGGTGAAACTTTTTGTTCCTGCAATCGTCCACATGACGTCCACACTTTCACATGCTTAACAAAGGAGAGACATTCTTCAACATGCATGATGCAGTGATGAGCTTTTTAATTATGCATCTGGTCAAGCAATTAAAGTAAATATTACTGAAGTACACATCTTGACCTAGAACATGAAAAGACACCAATAACAAACAATTAAGAATGTTCTCTGGTCATTTTCAGTGGGATGTAAACTAAACTAAAAAAACATTAATAACAAGACATACCAACAAGATACACAACTTAGGGTTTACATTTTTCATTTTAAAAACTTGAAATAAGAACTAGCAAAATCATATAATATATGAAGTTCTACCACATCATGCTAAAAGCCCACTTAGCCAATCATTCTGTCTCCAAAAGTAGCCAATAATGGACACCTCGAAATCAGTAGCAGAGCAAGACAAGCACATAATGATAATTCCCAGAAAACAGTTTCCCAAACTCCAGCAATTTTCAGCTTAAGAACCTTCTGAGCCAAAAAATGTGATTTTCCACAGAGTAGCCCTTGGCTGACATACCTGTTATGAATTTGCCCTGTTGCTTTTCGAATATCTATGTATTTTTAGCATCCACAACATTCCACAGCACAACTACACATTTTATGAAGAACCACTAACTTTGCTGTCAGTCTGCCATAAGCTGCTTCTGTTTGGTGTCTTCTGATTTATTAAGCACAGAAAACAATCTATTATTACCCATACTCTCCATGCTACACAGTGCATCAGGCAAGTCTTCACATGCACACAAAGAACCAAAGTTTCTCAAAACTGATATCCAAAAATCAACCAGAAAAACATGAATAGAAAAAAAAAATCCAAACAAACAATCCAAACAAACAATCCAAACAAACAATCCAAACAAACAATCCAAACAAACAATCCAAACAAACAATCCAAACAAACAATCCAAACAAACAATCCAAACAAACAATCCAAACAAACAATCCAAACAAACAATCCAAACGAAGAGCTTTATTAGATGAAAGAGAAAGTCATAGTTTTTCGTGTCTTGTTCATGAGTAATTCTATGCCCACTGAGGTGTTCTTATCATAACTTTGTCCATCAAATACTGAAATTGGAATGACCATCTTTTTTCCAGCAGAAAAGGACAATTCAGATTTGTTCACTATGAATAAATATAATTGAATCCCCTCATGCAGAGCAAGAGTATGCAGGGGAGTTGCTGAAGAACCTACTACACATACCCATGCACACCTCTGAATCCGCACTTAGGGAGCTGTACTGTAGCTTACCTTAACTGGACCAAAATACACAAAGATTTACTATATTCTCAAGTATAGTCATAAAAATATTTTTAAGATTTGAGTACATAAAGCATATGGAGAAATAAGACTCTCCTTTCTCTTAAACACTCCCTGTCACCTTCTGAAGATCAAGATGACAGTCATGGCGGGATTGCCTAAAGTTTTTATGCAGATGCAGCACAGTTTGCCTAAATCATAGAAAAAACGTTGTTTAGATCTAGAAAAGTAATCTTCCTAACATCTTCCAGTGGAGAAGTAAGTCTTAGATCTCCAGAAAATAAAGACTGCATTAGTAGTTCAGGGTTTATGTGTCATCTGGGGTTTAGCTACAATGCCTGTGGTAGAATGCCAAGCTGTAACAAATTAACCAACAATTTAACAACAATGTAACCAAGCCATCCATTATATTGGTTTTATAACAGAGATGTGAATCTATTGCCCCAGGGTGACATTTGGCATATACAACCAAAACACAGAAGTTTTTTTCTCTATCTCTTTTGGATTTTAAAATGTCTGGTTTATATGATTTATAAGAACTAAGTACCTGAAAGACTACAATTTCTCTCTCTCTAAAACTCCATGTTATTTTTCACATAAGTTTTGTAAGGGTTCTGTGTTGCCTGGCAGCCAAGTGTACTGACAGTAGAGCAAACTGTTAATTAGCTACAGCTCATTCAACTACCTGTGTATACATCACAGAAAGCAGACGGGCAAAATAATAACCCACATTGCCAAAGATTAAAAGAAGCTCTACAGTGAACCAAAAGATGACAAAAAGCATACCCTCTGAACAAGAGAAGGATGACTTAGGACAACAGTGATCAAGTTGGACAGGCATTTTTCCACCTCTGTCATCTTTGGAAAAGATGGAAAGAGGGTGAAATTGGAAGGTCACCAAGAGGCACAGGAACAAAAGGGACTGCTTCCCACATGCATTGCTGCTTGGAGCAGAGATAGCAAAAGTATTTGGGGTTAAGTTTATCCCACCATTCTCCCTTAAAACAAACAAACAAACACACACCACTACCACCAAAAAACCAAACCAAACAAACAAAACCCACAAATGAAAGCAAAACTCAAACAAAACCCAAAGAAAGACCACAAAAAACCCAAACCATTAGACCCCCCCCACCCCTCAAAAAAAATCTCCCAACACCCAAAAAACCAAATTACCGAAAAACAAGAAAAAGAAAAAAAAAATGCAGGAAAATCTTGTGAGGGACTGACAGTGACAATAATTTGGGTTTGCTGACCTAGCCCAGCTGACAGTACCTTCAACTTCAGGAGCTATGACTGGCATTCATTGTGGTCCCACAGAACCTATCACAAACACTGCTGCCTTCAGCAGAGGTCTGAACAGGTAAAGTATGAAAGGCACAGTTTTGTGCTTTCCTCAAGCAGAACCAAGGCAAAAACCAAGTTCGCTGTGCATTAATCACAAGTGACCAGAGAAAAAAAGCTCCTTCCTGCTCAGAAAGCAGCTACATAGCCTTTTTAAAGATGGAGCTTGGTATTAACCCAGGACTTAGGAAAGAAACCTGTGGAGCATAATTGAGGGCTGAAGTGAAAAGACATGGGGAGAAGTATAAAAATGGTGTACAAAAAACACATAGGAAAGTGTCCTAGTGAGGCCACATGTGGAGTACTGTGTTCAGTTCTGGGCTCCTGTTTGAGACAGGCAAATACTGGAGAGAGTCCAGGGCTACAAAGATAATAAGGGGAGTGCAGCATAATTCTGATGAAAGACTGAGAGACCTGGGGTTCTTTAGTCTGGACTAAGACTGAGAGGGGAGTTTTATCAATGTCTATAAATATCTAAAGGACTGGCACCAAGAGAATGGAGCAAGTCCCTTCTCAGTGTTGCCTAGTGATAGGACAAAGGGCAATGGGCACAAACTACAACCAGGAAGTTCCGCCTAAACATAAGAAAAAACTGCTTTAGAGTGACAGAGCACTGGAAAGAGAAGCTGTGGAGTCTCCCTCTTTGAAAACTTTCAAATCCTGCCTGGACATGCTCCTGTGCAACCTGATCTAGGCAAACCTGCTTTAGCAGGGGGTTGGACAAGATGCAGTTGCTTCCAACCCCTACACCATTTTGTTTTTCTGTGAAAAGCCATCAAAAAAGAGTCCTTTCAGAAGGAAAGGAAAAGGTACATATTTACATTTGTTACACATTTTATATTGAGTTCCATTAAAAAGACACAAAACCCCTCTTGAGGATTCACAAAGTAGACTTCCAAGATGAAATTCTAAAATTAAAAAGTGTTGCTATTACATCTGAGATGGTACAAAGTAAATTTTTAATACTATGACACATCTGACCCAAGAAGCAACTGCGCCAGGAAAACACAATCTTTGATTCATACATTTTACATTAAGTATGACTCCCAGGTATAACTCATCTGACCAAGTATAAAAATGTGGTTTGACTAATTCTATTTAGTTGCCTAAAGTAGAAGTATCAAGTGTGATTGAAAGTGTCTGAGGGATTAGAGATATCTTTTGGGGATAGGTAGATATGATATAGCACTTAGGAGAATCGTACATGCCATCTGGAATACCCCAGAGTATCACATATGGACCACTAAAGGAAGTCCTCAAGCTAGAACAAAGACATATAAAAGTAGGTGTGAGTTATGTAAGCTAGGTACCTAATGTCCTTTTGCTTTCAATGGAGAACTCATCAGTCTAGTCAAAACAAACAAGAAAGCTATCCAGCCAATCAGCCACCAGAACTATTTGTTCATGGCTCCACTGACTGTATTGGTCAGATTTCTGACTGTAACACGGTATTAAACACTATGTAGACACCTACATTTAAAGTGTCTTGAACTCCATCCATGCCTTTAGGAGTCAGCTGTCTAAGTCACTTCACTCAAAAACAGAGAAGCTCACAAACCTGTTTCTAAAACAGGTTATTCCTTCCAATCATGTACTTCACTCTACCAACTATAAAAGGAGGTTTCAAGATCTAACTCAACAAAACCATGGATATGTGGCAATGAATCCTAATTCTTTTCTAATAAAGAACTCTGCAAACAGATTATTAAACGAAGTAGTTATAATATCCATAATATCCATTCATGAATATTGCAGGGAAAACCACAATTCATTGCTTTGGCTAGGGAAGGTTTAATCTGAAAACTATGGTGAGAGACTGTGACCCCAGAGTCCTCCAGAAATTACCTGATGCACAAATACATGTCCATTTCCCATCCCATCCAAAATGAACTTAAGTAAAATGTGATGTCTAGGAATGTTCTTTGCAACAGAAAAAAATATGAAGACAGATAAATGTCTTTCCAGGAAAAGCAATGCTGTGGAACTTGCAATTGAACTTGCATCAGGAGAGAATGTCAGACCCCATCTGGAGTACTGTGTTCAGTTCTGGAGCTCCCAGCACAGGANCAGTTGTCACATAAAGTTTTATACAATTATATCTGAGGGATCATGAGAGGACTGTACATGCATTTAATTACTCCCATCCAAGAGGTCAATGACTTTTGCTGGATTGTTCACCACATAAATTTATCTGCTTATTCCTCCCTCCTCATCTCAAGTGCAGCTCCCTTGCATTCTGTTTTTTCCAACGGTTTCTTTAAAAAGCATGGGGAAGGTTTTGCTTAGTTGTGGGTTTTTTTTGCTTATGCCAACTATAGAACTTTTAACAGCTTCAACACTAAGCATAAACATACATCAAAACTGGGAAGTTTATTTTGGAAAAGAAATTCAGCCCCCGACCTCTCAAAAATTAGTAAGACACCGACCTTCACACATATCCAGATATTGTCATTGCTGGTAAAACATATTTGCAATCTATTAACAGCCACAAAGGTACTTATACATCTTTTATTTCAGTGCAAGTCCGGTAATTAAGTATCTTTTTATGGATATTGGCCTACAACCTTCAATAGCCATGTTTAAACTCTGGTTTAAATTTAATAGGTAATTTCTATTCAGAAAGTTGCTTTCAGATGTCATTTTAAAAGCAAATAGTATATGATTAGATCCAGATGCAGGTGCATATTGTTAAAGCTATATTTAGAAGTTTTCCAGAAGACATTTTTAAGTGTTCTAGAATTTTACACCTTACCTTGTGCTACAATACAATCAAAAATCAATGCTCAGGAAAGCTTTAATTCACATACCATAGAGGCAGTATCTCCTTCCTAAGTCTGCTTGACACCTTCTGGAACATTTACATATTCGAGGATTACACAGGCTTTGTAAATCAACAGATCCCTTTTTTAGGTAGAAGTGGTTGCAGAAGCAGACCTCAAGCGCTTGTCTTCCTGAGCTCCTTCCTTCCCACTGCAATTTCCATCTCTATTCCTATCCTGCTTAACTCTGAGGCCAAAGCAATGCTTACACAATTGAAGTCAAAGTGGTCGGGAAAACAGCAGGATGTATTGCATCCTACAGATTTGCATTTCCATGTCACTTTAACACATCCAGCCTACAGCATTGCCCCTCTGCACTTCACCTTTAAGGACAGGCATGGTGATGAGTCCGCATTTAGAAGAGACAGAAACATTTACATGGACTACATTTAGTGGCTTTCTTGTGCCCCAGGAACTTCACAACAGGGAAGAGAGGTTGCATTGCAAGTGCACAGAAAAGGCAATGCTATAGTTTGGAGTAGAGGGGAGGAGATGCAGAAAGGAGGTTTGAAGTGTATCACTGCACAATGGATCACAACCAATCTCTCATCAAGGAGGAGTAACAGGACTAATCAGACATAACTATACTGTCACTGCACCTTACCTACATAAGGAACCACCACAATAGTACCACACATATGACTAAATGAAAATAACTTCTCAGAACAATAATGCTACATTGAGAACTTCTATTCAGATTAGACAGTAGCAGTTAATCAATGTACTTTTGCAAGTGACCGTTTTCCACAATATAACCACTAATAGGAGATAACATTCTTTGGTTTTCAAGGTTTGTGGTCTCATTTTCAGAGATTTCCAATATTTTTCAGAAAAGAAACTTTTCAACTAATCTAAATCAGCCTGTATAATTGATCTGGTCAAATATTAGTTAGCATTTCACTATACTGACCAGAATGGCAATTTTACTATAAACATACTTGCAAACAGATAGTGAATATCCTAAGCTAAGAATAAAATCCTACACAATATCACTACAAAGTGTCATAGAATTCCTCTACATTTATCAATTGTTTTTTTGGTAGTATTTTACAATTTTTGTGTAGAGTAACTTTTCTTTACTATTATGTGACTTGCAACAACCCAGACCGATCCTTTTAAGTATGCACACAATTCATAGTGAAATTTTGGCCACTGAAGACAACAACAAAATCCCTACTCACTTTAGAGGAGTCAACATTCCACTCTATCAATCTCTTCTATAAGTACAGCTTTACAGGTATTGAAAGGTATGGCCTTTTGAAGAAAAACAGCATTTTTGCTTTTGATCACTGATCAAGCAAAATCAAACCCAGAAAACTTTACTGAATAATTTAAACAAACTTATCTTTGATAAAAGAGGCTTTTCCACAGGCTTTGTTAAAGCTACACTGAAGCTGTAACGTGTCATAAGCCAGGTCTCTATGCACAGCAGGTTGATGTTCAATGTTTCAACAAAAAGACTATCAAACTTGATTATTTCTTGCTATTATGTAATCATTATTGGTAGACATTATGCAGATGGAAGTCATTCAAAGATATTTTATAATATACACATATGTTTTCTCTCAATTCTAGTCCAAATTGCACCAACATAATTTCCCTGGCTTCCATGTAATTAAGCTGTGCAGGTACGAAAAAGAATCAGAACCACTTGCCTGACATTTTCCCTTGTCATTCCTACCACTATAAAAATACCAGCGTTTTGTGGGGAAGAAGTGTTAGGCTTACCAAATATTGTGCTACATTCAAGGAAACTCAGAATTACAAGACACCAGCTTTGTCCCTAAATGTAACACACTATAGAACAGTCTAGGCTTTTTCAGTCAAATTCCCTGGTGAATATAAAAAAAGAAGGGAGGTGGGCACTTCTTTTGCTGCTTTTAGAAGCACTGCAGAAAAGGATTAGAAGTCTTTTTTTTCCCAGTGATGTTACTGATAGCGTACCAATATAAAATAACATTTAGCATCAAGAAATCCTGCTGTATTGTCTTGTTATACATCTCCTGTTTACACTACAAAACTGACACATTAACATTACTACAAATAATGTTCTTACAATTTTCTTTACTGCATTGTTTGTGCAATCAGGATTCTGGGAACTGAAAAGAGATATCTAAAACTGTATTGAAAATAGTATTTCATAATAAATTGAAGTTCAGTGTGATTTACAAGACAAGTCACCTGGATGTTTACTGTCATCCTAAAAGTAAGCAAGATGATCCGGTTCATAATTTTGTATCCTAAAGACAGAAAATAAACTATTCATACTAGCACTTCAAAAAGAATACTGGAGAACGGTATTTTTAAAAATCTTTTCATGGCACAGAGGAATTTTACTTTCCTGTACAAGAGATAAAAATGGAACCAAGAATGCAACACATATTGGCCAGGAGAAAAAAGGATGAAAAGGAATATTAAATATTTAATGACTAAATTAAAAACAATAATTCACAACATATTTTGTTATTGCATGAGTGCAGCTATTACTTTTACTAGGGAGCAGCACACAGGTTACTGCCTAATATCTCTTCAGTTTTTAAAAAAATGCTCCTGTCTTTCACAATAACATCAAGTTGCACGAGTGGCTAAAAACTGCACTGCCTAACAGGACAGTACTGGTGTGCTACTTGGTTATAAGCTACTTGGCAGAGTTTGAAAAATGAAACTTAAGGCAGTAAATGAGTATACCTTAGAATTTAGTATAAATGTTTTTTTACTCAAAATTGGGGCTTTGAAGTTTTTAATAAGTTAGCATTTATGAATTCTTACCTTAATATTCTTTTGTCATGGCTATGTGATTTTTTTTTTTTAATCCAGTGATTTTATATATATTTCCTGTGTAAGGTTTAGGGGCTAAGTAAAAATGTCCACAACACTGCAGAAGTTAAAATACGCAAGGAAGATTAAGCGCAGTTACAACAATTAGTGCGTGTTTGAAAGAAAGCAAAAAACCAAACAAAATGCAAGCAATAACCTCAATTTCACAGAAACTAGTGTTTTCTCCCTTCCGGGGTCATCACCTTCAAAAACGATCCCATGCAAAACCTGCACGGTTTTAATGCCCTACACTTTGCATGTCGCTGGGAGATCGAGCCCTTGCAGTCTGATTTTGGACCTGGCCACGCCACTCACTACGGCTGTCACCCAGGCCGTTAACACAGGCTTATTAGTTGCGGTCCGTGTCCAGGCAGGTTAGATCAAGCCAGCTCGGCGATGCGCTGGGCAAGGGAGAGCTGTGGGGCTGAGAGGGGTATGCCACTGTACGGGTGAGGAACCGGGGGCTCATCAAAGGAACAGGCCACCCTAGGGGATGGGCTGCTGCTGCCCTGCCGGAGCTTACCGTTCGAGCTGGTTAGGTAGGACAGGGGAGCCCGCCGCTCGCCAAGGTGAGCGCAGCCTCCACCCGACACCGTTTTAACGCCTGTCACCGTTTTAACAGGCGCCAAAAACACCTCAGGGGAGAAAGGAAGGAGAAAACAAGCTCCTCGCGGGCCTGGCAAAGGGTTAATGATGAACATTTCCCCTCGCCCTGCTCTGACAGGTCCCACCGCCCGGCCGCAGTCACCACCTCAGCCCGCTCGGAGACAGGGTGCATCCGCTCTCGCTGCGGCAAGCGGCGCAAAAAGAGGGGTGGGGTGGTATGAGAGAGGCGAGACCGTGAGACGGACCCCCGCCTCCGTGCCCCTTCACGGGCGCCACACGCCAGCCCTGCGCCGGGGCAGTGGGAACAATGGAGGAGAAATCCGCCGCCTCTGCTAGGGGAAGCGGGAAGCCGGCAAGGAGGTACACTTCGCGCCCCCTTCTCTTCTTCCCCGGGGCGGGACGGGGCTCGGTGCGGCGAGTACCGCAGCCGTGTCCTGTCCCGCCCCGGGGGAGAAGGGCGGAGGGACGGAGCGGAGAAGGCAGGTCTCCAAACGCCTCTTCGTCCCATCCCCACAGGAAGCCCTCTTAGCCCCAGCTGGGTCAAGCCCTCTTCTCCCGCCAAGCCAGTTACCGCTGCTGTGGCCGCTGAGTCCTCCCGTCCGTCAGAGACCGGCTCGCCACACGCACCCTCCGTCGCCATCTTCCCGCTGTAACGGCTCCGACGCGGAGAGCAGCGCGGAGCCGAGTGGCGGCAGCCTCCGCCAGGCGCTTAACCCCCTCCCCGCCGGCAGCGAGCCCACCGGGAGGGGGGGGCCCTTAACCTCTCCGGCGCCGCGCAGGCGAGGCTGCCGAAGCCGGGCCACCCCCTTCGCCGGCCGAGGTGAGAGACTCCCGTCGGCGGGCGCTCAGCTTTCCCCACCCACCCCCTCCCCGTCCGCCATAAGGCGGCCCAGAGCCAGGAGGAGGGGGAGCGGGATCTTGCCGTGGGCTGCCGGTGCGCAATGGTGGCTGAGAGGAGTGCCCCCGCCACTGTGCTGCCCGGGCCCCACGCAGGCACAACTCTATTACTATCCTTCCTCTGTGGCAAGGGGCAGGAGAATGAAATGAAAGGTTATGGATAGGGTGGAAAAAAAGGGTTTTTTTACAGTGAGATCCTTAAAACTGCTAAAGCCGTTGAGGGAAGGGCATCTCTTTGCCTCTTTTCTTCTAGAGGTGCTGACAGAGGGAGTCACTTCTCCCTCCATGTGCCCAGTGGAGAGTCTTGGGGGCCGACATTTCTGCTGACAACCCTCGCTTAGTGGCTTATTTTCAAAGCAGGATGGCCTCAGAGCCTGTGTGAGACTGGACCTTCATCTAAGCCCAATGTATCAGGCCCAGGCTCCAATAACTCCCAGCCCCAGCCCTGGAGCCCACCCTGTGGCCTGAGGCTGCCCCTTGCCATTTCAGGTCATTACTGAAGCCAAAGCCTGTTCTAACTCCTCCTGAGCAAGATATAGGCCGCTGAGCCCAACCTTCGATCACACAGGTTAACATTGCCCCCCTCACGCCAGAAGCACCTCTCATCTATGCCACACTGTCTGCCTTCAGGGAGTGTTCTTCAATGTCTTGCTCTATGTTCCCCTCTCCACAATGGGAACCTATGTGGTGAGCTATATACCAAACCCAAATGCACCCTTCTGTGGAACGACTTTGCTGCCATTATAAACTAATTTTTCCAATACCTTCCTTTGAAAGAGCAAATGTTCTAATCATGCTGTACCTGAAGATGTACATAAAAGCATGCACAAACTTTTCCTCTTCTGCATTATTGGATGGGAAACCAACAAGCTACTGGTAGAATTAAACTGTAGCATAAATGTACACTGAACAGAGTAGCAGAAGGCAGTGTATAGGATCCATTACAGGCACGTAAAATCCAATCAAATACATGCATTCTGGTCTTAGGATTTGTTTTCCCTTTTCCTTAAAAATCATCTATCTTTCCTCCTACACAAGCTACTCAGCATAGTTATAAAAAGTATAAAGCTCGTTACATCTTTTCCACTGCCGAAGCTGAGAAACTCATTGATGACACAAAACCTAAACCACTGTTGTTTTTTATATCAGTTCCTAGAACTCCAATACCATTTAACTACTTTTACTGTTGCTTGCTTATTACTTCATTGAGAGCAAAGTACCATACACTACTCAGAACAATCCTTACTATCAATACAGACTAGGGGATGAAAGCAGCTCTGTGGAAAGGGACTCAAGGGTGCTGATGGACGAGAAGCTAGAGACTTGTGCATGTACAGCCCAGAAGGCCAGTCACATCCTGGGCTGCATCTAAAGAAACGTGGCCAACGGATCCAGAGAAGTGATTCTACCGGTTTGCTCTGCTGAGATCTCACCTGGAGTACTGTGTCCAGGTCTGAAGCCCTCAATACAGGAATGGCATGGACGTGGTGGTGCAGGTCCAGAGAAGGGCTATGAAAAGTGGAACACTGGAACAGGTTGCACAGGGAAGTATTTGAAGCCCCATTCCTGGAGGTATTCAAGGTGTGGCTCGACAAGGCTCTGGGCAACCTGACCTAGTTGAGGATGCACCTGCTTACTGTGGAGGGGGTGGACTGAGTGACATTTGGAGGTCTCTTCCAACCCAAACCTTTCTATGACTCTTATGATGTTATTTATGTAATTTTTGAAGAATATGTGATGCTTTGCCATGGAGAAACTCAACAAAAAGTGATGTTTACGATGGACTTTGTCATACTTGCTCCTCTTCAAAGCTTAAACATGAAAGTTTTTTAAGTGGTTTGAGAATATCTTTTCTCTTATTGATTCCTGTCTACCATTCTCACTGCCAGTATTTCCCTACTGTGTTAGAATCATCTACTGATCATCAGTTACTGATGTGTCTTTCTAGTTGAGTTGGTATAAAGCACAAACACAACATACTATATAGGTGTAATTTTTAAACTCCATCCACATCACAGTAATGATGTAGGAAAGGCTGCAGCATTTATCTCTTGCTCTGCTGAGATCATAAACCCTGGTTTAGCTGATATTTTATCAATTACTAAATGAACATTTATCAAAATAACAATGAATATTAGATTAGTCATAGCTTTCCATCTCAGACTTGAGAACCAATCTCTCTTTCCTCATCTGAAGATAAACTTAGAATGATTTCTGAGAAAGATGGAGGATGTTCAGATCTCAGCCAGCAAGAAATTGATAGATGGATCAGGAACACTTCATTTAAGAGCCTGTCCCCAAACGACTAATATCCAGTACATCATCCAAGCATTGGAAACAGTTCGACATGCTGTTGTGGTCAAAAAGATGACAGGCATGCTTTTCAAAGAGGAATGATCTATTTTTCTTCTTTATGCTGTGAAACAAATCATCACAACATTTGGAAAATATTACTGATTTCTGTAATCGTGTGTTTTTTCCCTCTTTCCCCAATGACAGCAACAGGGCTTCCTGTTGGCATGAGAGCACTAAAATCCATGTTAAATATTACCAGTTGCTATTGGGAGTAGATTCTCATGCTGTGTAAATTGTTGCTGCCTCATCAGTGATGGTGGTAGGACCAAAATAACTTTGGGGTTTGGCTGCTTTGGACTTAGAATCATCTTCAAAGTAGGAAATGTTTTTTTACTTGATAGTACTGCCTCTCTGGACAAGGTTTTACTTACTGTTTAGTCTGTTATGCTACTGATACCCTCTTTCAGAACTGGCTTTAAAACCTCAGTAATACACCATCTACACACAGAATAAAGCAGTTGAGGGAGAAGGACAGCATGACTTCGTATCTGCTCCCGTAGTGTAGTGTCATTGTGATGCCTGCAGTACACAGGGTAAAACACTTCTTTAATGGATGATTAAACCAGAACCCTTCTAGGAGAAGAAATTGCCTGTGTTTTTACAGATAATTTTACTGTTACACTATGGCAAATGGGTTGCTTTTCTCAGAGAAAGGTGCTTACTGTTTTACTAGTAGCACACAGCTGGCAACCTGAATGCAATTAACTCTTTTTCTGCTGTTCCAGTTTTATTTGGCATGAGTGATATAAAGGAAAGGCCAAACCTAGAAGCAGGCCTTACAAATGAGCTTTAAGTGTATTTTTTCCTATGATTAGAGAGCTGGCACAAATCTGTGGAATGTCCACACCTTACAGGATGCATCTGCTGGTGCTCATTCTCTCCATTAGCACACAACTGCTGTGATAGAATATGCGTGCCTTGGCTTTACATTGGCAAGGAAACAAACAGCTATGTATCTAAATCATACAATTCATTGAGGCTTTATAGCCTTGCTACTAACCATTTACATGAAACAGAAAAATGCAAATGATGTTTTATTCACCTCTTCTAAATAAAAAATAAGACTGTGTCTGAATTTAAAGGAAGCAGGAGATGCTGAATTCCTAGTATTTTTTACAGAATATTTGTTATCTGAGAAAAAGTTACTAATTATTGTATGATCACAAGCTTTTCAAAGGTTACCCCCCAATGCTAACTTAAAGCATTTCTGCCATGACCCTCATCTAGGACTCATCAAGCCAAGTCAAACAATGTAATTCAAACACTTCATTGATTACCTCTTTAGGGAACTTTGGTCTTGAAGACCTATAAGCAATACAGAGCACTCTGATAACTGAACCATTAGCTTGGGTTTTGTGAAAAAGGTGCTGCTGTCTCTGGAAGATGTCATACCACTCTCTGGATGAAATTCAATAGAAAAAGAATCAATATTCACAGATTCACACCCTCACAGATTGCATTGGGTTGGAAGGGACCCTCAAAGAACATCTCGTCAAACCCCCCTGCAGTAAGCAGGGACACCTCTAACTAGATCAGGCTGCCCATGGCCAGATTGAATCTCATCTTGGATGGCTCCAGGGATAGAGCCTCAACCACATCTCTGGGCAACACTTTCCAGTATTTTACCACTCTCATTGTAATGAACTTCCTCCTTATGTCCAGCCTAAATCTACTCTGCTCCAGTTTAAAACCTTTGCCCCTCATCCTATCATGAAAAGCCCTTCTGAACAGTCCCTTCCCCAGCCTTCCTGTAGGTTCCTTTCAAATATTGAAATCATAGAATCAACCAGGTTGGAAGAGACCTCCAAGATTGTCCAGTCCAATCTATCACCCAGCCCTACCCAATCAACTAGACCATGGCACTAAGTGCCTCATCCAGTCTTTTCTTGAACACCTCCAGGGATGGTGACTCCACCACCTCCCTGGGCAGCCCATTCCAATGCCAATCACTCTCTCTGGGAAGAACTTCCTCCTAATATCCAGCCTAGACCTCCCCTGGCACAACTTGAGACCATGTCCCCTTTTTCTGTTGCTGGTTGCCTGGGAGAAGAGGCCAATCCCCACCTGGCTACAATCCCATTTTGGGTACTTGTAGACAGCAATAAGGTCACCTCTGAGCTTCCTCTTTTCCAGGCTAAACACCCCCAGCTCCCTCAGCCTCTCCTCACAAGGCTATGCTCCTGGCCTCTCACCAGCCTCGTCACCCTTCTCTGGACACGTGCCAGTACCTCAACATCTCTCTTGAATTGAGTGGCCCAGAACTGGACACAGTACTCAAGGTGTGGCCTCACCAGTGCTGAGTACAGGGGAAGAATAATCTCCCTTGTCCTACTGGCCACACTGTTCCTGATACAGGCCAGGATGCCATTGGCTGTCCTGGCCACCTGGGCACACTGCTGGCTCATGTTCAGACTACTATCAACCAGCACCCCCAGGTCCCTTTCTTCCTGGCTGCTCCCCAGCCACTCTGTCCCCAGCCTGTAGCACTGCTTGAGATTGTTATGGCCAAAGCGTAGAACCCTGCACTTAGCCTTGTTAAATCTCATCCCATTGGCCTCTGCCCACCCATCCAGCCTGTCAAGGTCCCTCTGCAGAGCCCTCCTACCCTCCAACAGATCGACACCTGCTCCTAACTTGGTGTCATCTGTAAACTTACTGATGATGGACTCAATCCCCTGGTCCAGATCATCAATAAAGATATTGAACAGGATTGGTCCCAGCACTGATCCCTGGGGGACACCACTAGTGACTGGCTACCAACTGGATGTGGCACCATTCACCACCACTCTCTGGGCCCTGCCATCCAGTCAGTTCTTGACCCATATCAAAAATGTAGCTATAAGGTCTTCCAAAAGCCTTCTCCCCCAATTCTTTCAGCCTGTCTTTGTAGGAGACATGTCCTATGTCTTCTAGAAGACATGTTAGCTGTTTCTAAGGATGTTAAACTACATAAAAAAATAAGGTGAAAAGGAGATAAAAATCAAAGTGTTGAGAACAAAATGAAATCTCCAGTAGGCATCGATAGAAGAGACACTTTAATTGACTATGCACAAGGAGCACAGCTGATAAATAAAAAGTGTTGGAATTGTTGATTTATGAGCATAAGTTCAACAGTGCTATACCATAAGCTAATGATGTGATCCACATGACTGGAATGTTGAAAACTGGCTATAAACTGCTTAGAAAGGCATACTTGGAATAAAGGAAAGGAAAACATTATCAAAATGGAGTGTTCTGTATGTCAGCATTGCTGACATCTCAGGAAAGGCTATTTGAATGTTTATAAATTGTGTTCTAATGTTGAAAACATGAAATTAAGTATTAGTGCCTGCTGCAAGCCTCACATCATACTTAAAAGTACAAAATTACAAGACCATTAAGTATCTTTTACACAGAAAAAGAAAGCTACTATCACCTCAAGTTACAACATTTTACCAATACTGTAACAACCTGGAAATGTCATAGTTACCAGTCACACTTCAAAAAGTTAACCTCGATCAGGAGAATTCGAAATGAGATCTCATTTTAACATATGAAAAGGGAAAGCTAGCTCCAACTGGAATCAAAAATCTGAGCAGTTGCTGTGCCTAACTTTTGGAAATCCGAGCCCAGAAAGGAATCCAGAAACTAGAAATGAGTACAGCCTATGATTTGAAACAGTTATTTTAGAGAAGTTTCACACTCTGCATTATGCAAAAAGATCACACACTGATCTCCTTGTTGAGTTGAAATCTCTAAGATTTCTGCTAGAGTATCAATATATTCAATGTCTGTGCTCTAGTATCTGAAAAAAAGGACATTTGCTTGTCTTGCATGTCTCTCCCTTCAAAGAAGAAGGTGACAATTCATTTGCTGTCAAGAGAAGAAAGAGTGTACAGCTTTTTAAACACTTGAAAGTTACAGAAGAGTTAAAATTATTGGAGTGAAAATGTACGAAAATATCCAGAAAAGCTGAATTTCTCTCTTTCACTCGTCATGGGTACAAGTAGGGAATGTGATGCAGATCCACAAGAAACTGCTAACTGAAAGAATAAAGGTGCAGGAATCAGGAATTCTCAGAACCAGTTTGCCTGAGCAGGCATGATGACTAATGTAATTTTACAGGGATCAGCAAAAAGCTACTTTTTTTTTTTTTTTTTTTTTTTTTTTTGTGTGTGTGTCCTGGACATAGGAGAAATGCATACTGGCTGTAGTGGCAAGAGCAGGGGAATTCATGCTGCAGCTGCCAGATGTGAAAGAGTTTGTTCCTTCCCTGGCAGTGATCTGCAGCACTGGGAAGTACACTACCTCATTTTGGAATTTAACTCTTAGCCCACAAATCACCACATCATGAAATTAATTTCTTCAATGATTCTTAACTCACTTCATTGCAGAATTTATCTCCCCCTCCCCCCTTTTTTTTTGTTTTGTTTATCTGTTTGTTTGTTTTTCTGTTTGATAAATAATCAGTTGATTGCTATCCCCACTGTTTTGGCATTTCTTCCTTTTTATTATGCAAAAGATTAATTTTGAAATTTTCTTCTGCTGCTGTCTTCCTATAAACAAAATGGGATTGCTAAATGCCCCCCTGTAGAGATGAAACTGTACTGCCAAAACGGACTGCTGTATCTTAGAAGAAACTCAGCTGGAATGGAAATGATAGCACACACAGTGGAGGCTGTCCTGTCTGCCAAAGCTCCGAGAGCTCACTGTGCAAGCGCAATGTATGCGAGCATTCAGCACATGAAACAGCTTCAAGAGGACCTTCACTCTGTAATTGTACAAATAAAATCTTAAGGGAGTTTAATCAATTCATCGCTAAGAAGGATCGGTCTTGGTAAGGTGGCAGCTACCCTAGAACTTGGATTGAACTTCTTTATGGGAACTTGGTAATGAAATGTGGTTTGTATTGAAATACACCACTAGGGAGAAATTCCCTTTCTAATGAAACAAAACTACTTCAGTACGTTGTTAGCTCCACCGCTGACACTGTAGAATCACAAACCAGGGGAGTTAGCTCCTGTGCTGCTGGCATAGGACAGAAATCATTGTGTTGAGGAGTTAACTCCCTCCTGGAAAACAAGCATATGTTAGAATAAAAGAGCACATTTGCTTGCTAGTATGAAAATTATGCACTTACCGATGCAATTTGACTTTTGCAGTGTTTATTTACACTATTAAAGCTGAAAAACAGTTCCTTGAAGACAAGAGAACTGAGAGTGTGTGTTCCATAAACTGCAATAATGTGATTGTATGGCCAAGACTCATAGTGACCTGAACTAAAGACAGACAACTCCTGTGCCAGTCTGTGATTGAAGTTTGTGGGTAACACAAGTGCTGATGAATGTTTTAATCAGAAAATAAATTCACTAAGACAGATTTTGATAGTGAAATCATAGGTAAAAAAGGTGAAATTATAATTAATGTAGCATTCAGGATGTGTATAAAATTCACTTGTTTACATGTAAATGAGGCAGACAGAGGAAAAGCAATGAGCAGGAGAGAGATAATCCTGTCTGGTCTTTCCTGTCAAGCACAAGCATCTTTCAGTGTACAACTGCACTGAAATCTTTAAGTCAGGGATTAGGGATTCTGCTTTTGCTGTACAATTTAAATTCTGGATATCCATAAGATTATCTTTCATTAGAATTTTGCTCAGTGTGTCTCTCAAGATTGAGGTGTTTTACAGCATCACTTAGTGTACGGGAGTTTGGTTCCCCAGTGTGTCCTTTGTCTACCTTACTGGGAATTAGGTGAGAATGATTTTTTTTTTTTTAATCAGTATGAATTAGCCATGTTACAGAAATGGAAAGGATGTCTAGGTTTTGTCAGCTCTCACTGAATGCTGGGGACTCTCCTGCTTTCTGTGCCTTGACAACCTCTTCTGAGATTTCAAGACCAGGGACAAATATAAACCCAAAGCTCCACAGAAGATCTTCTGCATCCGAAAATCTGTGTGATTACAATGACTTTACAAAATGTCTCAAAGGACTGAATAATCTTGCTGCAGGACAATGTCAGGAAAAGAGAAAAAAAAAAAAAAAGGAAAGTCAGTGGAATTGCAATGAGGAATATTTATCTAATATTTGATCTTCGATGTTTTAAAACAACTGCAAAATATGAGTCATAGAAGCACAGGACTGGACTACCAATCCTATTCTAGCAAACCTCTTCCAGATCCTAGCACATGTATTAGACAGTCCTGTCAATAAAACAGTAAGTTTTGCTCTATCTTTTCTATTCAAACAATGCTGAGTGTTAGCTTAAAACTATATAATTTCTGCATTATTTATGGCAAAATTAAATGTCCTGATACTGGTGACTTTTCTTTAAGGGCTATCAAATAGCACAGTAGCTACTAATAAAGCACTACAGTATCTTTCTGAGTCTGAAGATACTTGAGCAGCTATTTAAATGTAAAAACAAATGATAAAGGAAAGCCCACCGATTTGCTAAGGATCACAGAACAGTTCAGAAACTGTAGCTGAGAAAGGAAATCTTGGAATACTGATATCCAGCCTCTTGCTCTTATTGAAGTGACCATCTGAATAAATACATACATTTAATTAAGTGAGATTTAAATGTCCCTGTGCCAAGATACAGAGATTGCACTGGAAAAGAACTGGTACTTTAAAAAATGGTGCTATCAAAAAGGAATGCTTTCACAGCTGTGGAAGACTGCATTTTGGTGAAGTTATTTCTGCTCTGTATGTATCACTGAGATACAAAAGTAATTGTATAAAAAACACTTCATAGCTCCAGTCATCTCTTAAATTTAATGTATGGTTTGTAAAAAAAAAAAAAGTTTATTGTAAAAAAATCATCACTGGGAACTATTCCAATTAGAAATTAATCCACATAAACGGTTCCTTTGGAAACAAGGCTTTATTATCAAAGGATGACAAGAGGATAGTGGTCATATTTCTGATCATAAAAGGTATTCCAAAGTACACAAAAACCAACATATGCAGCATTTGGCATTTGTTTGGCATTTGAGAAGGCTTTTCAGACATGCAGCCTTTTAAGGGGTATTTCTTTTGCAGAGATCACTCTAGAAACAACCAGAACAGATCATCAGCCTAGAAGAAAACTACTTCTCACCCATGGTGGTATGAAAGGATCCCTCTATTGCCTTTATTTGAGGCCCCTTAGGAAGCCTAAGAGATGCTGGTTGCTAAGCAATGCCCAAAGCAATAGTGTTTATAGCATTAGGTATTAATTATTGTCATGGGCCTTTTCCATGGAAGATCCTGAAAATATGCAATTAGAAATGTCACAGGATAAGTAGTTTTGCATTCTGATGGACAAGCATTATTAATATGCAGAAAAATCAGAATTTGACAAATTGTTCAAAGATGACTGTGCCAAGCCTTCATATTTTCTTTTTGTCATGCTGAGGGTGTTGGTTTTTTTTTTTTTGTTTTTTTTTTTTGGTAATTGCAGTAAGGGGATTTGAGCAACAATACGGTTACAGTAAACTGTTCAAAGGTTCCGAACTACAATACAATATTGCTTAATTTATTTCTCTGCTTAAAATGCCTAGCCCTAAACTGACCTGTGCCAGCACTCTATTTTGAACAGTTCAGGTCAGTAGTTGAGCAAAAGTTGAGAGGAGAAAAAGAAAAGAAAAGAAAAAAAGCAGCCTTAGAATATGAAAGCTATAAAATATGTAATAGCAGCTGCATGTTGCAACACAGAAGTAGAATTAAACAACAAATTGAATCTTGTGAAAGAGGCAAGGTTTAGTCTACTAGTGCTGTCCTTGAGATAAGTTTCTTCATATCAGTCATGACATTAGCTTGTATTTATGAAAAAGGAGAGCTGCTCTTTTTTCTTTAGCATTGTTTACCTAGCTAATGATCAGTAGTGTAACAGGATGTATATATGGTACGTTCCAATTTTAAGGGGATGTTTATCCATTGTATGAGACAATGTATAACTCCTGAAATTAATTTGGGCAGCCAAGATGAGACTTGAGTTAGTACAAAGAAAAATGAAATTCACTGTAAGGCAAGTCACTACCAAAAGTGAAAACATATCCAGCAGCATACTGGAAAATTCTGCAAAGTGACAGTGACAAAATACAACCAGCACCAAAGCAAATAAACTACTGTCTCAGCCCTCCAACTGAGTAATAAGCAAATTATGGAAAGAAATTACTAGACTTTTATCAATTACTGTAAGAGAAAAAAGTGCTAATTATTTTCTGGTTGAAAAGTCAAGACTGTCGATATTGTGAATGGGAGAACCTCAGTGTGACACTGAAAGGAGGCTGTGTGGCTGAAAAATCTTTGTACACAAATATTTGTAATGTTTGCAGAGAGGGAGAGTGAACTGCAGCAAAGAGGAATAGGAAGCACTTTGGTTTATCTTACCTGTAATTGAGCCACATGATAGGGGGTAAAGCTTCCATTCTGTTTCCTGAATCATGTCTCTTTAAATGGATATATGGCAGAGAACTGTAATGAATATTGATGTCTGATAAATTGTCTTGGGATGCTTCAGAAAGTGGAACATTAGTCAGGCTGCTACTGTGCTACTTCAAATATCCATAGAGCATGCTATCGAGCAAGCAGGCAACACAACTGATAAAAATCAGAAAATCCCTAAACCTGTCTTCAGACATTCCATTTTAGTCAGGTGGGGACAAAAGTCATGAAAATTTCACTGCTGTTTCCATAGCAGGTCTCAGCTCCAAAACATGACTGTCCAGTTGTTGAGGCCACTGGCAAACTTTCTTTTCAGTTCTTCCAACTGGAAAGGCATGAGGAGCAGTCATTTCATCAACTATTTTGAGAGGCACACAAATGAGGCAAAATCGCTATCTCTTGGCCATTCCTAGCAACAAATGATCTAGAAGAACATTATCTTGATCTGTTTTTCTCAATCACAGCATTTTAAGAATACTATGTATACTTTGTAACAAAGTGGCATGCTAGAAAAATCAGGCAGAGAAATGTGGAAATTACATTAGTCTTCTTGAAAAACAAACCTAACATACTGCGATATCTTTCTATCAGCTATCAGAGATTTACCTTTTGTAGCACTTCTAAAGCAGGTGGATTTGCTGTCACTACATAGTTCTGAGGAGCTGGCATGTACTGCATGATGGCAACCACTGGTTTCAGGCTTGCTCAGGATGCTGTACTACAGCCCGAACAATACAATTTGTTTACATGCCAGAACTCTCTCACAACACCCTACAAATAAGTGTGACTCACATCCTGCCTTACTTGTAATGATGATTTTTGACTACCTGCCACAATCCTATGAATCTTCATCAAAACCTCCTCCTCTTTTCCTGATACTTCTTTGATCAATGTTTGTCTTTTCCCTCACTTGTCTGATTTGAAGATATAAGACAAAAAAGGAAATTGTGCATTGATGTTCTCTGTTTTTCTCACATTTTGGATGTAGCTCTATTACTGTGCATTTCGAGTCAACTGACACAGTGAACCATGGCCCTCAAGTTGTTTATTTGCCATTGTATACCTTCTTTACTTCCTCCATTTTTCTCATGACAAATACCTTAGTTTTTTTTATGATTCTTTGATCAGAACTTTTCCTGAGTCAGCTGTTGTATTTAGTTTCTGACTCAAACTAAACCCTTCATCTCATTTCCACTTCAGCATCTGACTGTGATATCGTTATGGCTAACATAGTTGTTTCCAGCAATGTTTATCTGCAGAACCAATTTGTGGATATGGAGTTTAGGGAACCTGAACATGAGATGTTTTAGGCATAGAGCTATCTCAGCTTCCTTTGTATCCTTGAACTTCGCCAATTAACATAATAAAATTTCATATTTATTGAAGACCAGGTTCTTGGCTCTTCTATGAAACAAGCAACCAAAAGAACAATACAATGCCAATGCACATTACCTGCAGACTTGATCCCAAGCTACAATTTTATTAAGCTCTGTACAGTATTTTTTCAGTGATTTATTTAAGGGAAAAAAAAGAAGAAAAAAAATAATAAAAAGACACCTATAAAAAAATTCAATTCAATATTACAGAGTGCTGGAGTGCTGGGACCACTTAAAACTCTTGTCCCTCTCTAGTTTAATTTCTTTTACCACTTTGTTGAAGGTTATACTATTATTAAACAAAAATAGTAATTCTCGTGGAGTTTAGCCAGTAAGAGTGTAATAGGAAAGAATCACTTGTTCCAAGAGATCAGAGAAATACAAATGCAAACGATAACTGATCTCTGCCTTGAAAATCCAGAAATAAATCTTTTTGCTTTCATCAGAGATACTGCTTTGGGGAGAGGCTTTGTAAAGTCTGTTTCTAATGGATGTACCTTTAATAGAACAGCTAGTCATATTTGTGCCAGAGGTAGTGGTGTATTCAGGTTCAAAATCAAATAACCTTCTCTGGGGTTTCAAGTTGATTTCACAGGTTGATAATAACTGAAGATGATCAGAGGGCTGGANTAAATATGACATTGAGTACTATACCTTAATTTCTATGCCTGCAGCCTCATTCTCACTAGCCTTTTTTTCCCCCATGAACATTATGAAAAGTAGAGCATAGTGATCATTAAGGAATACATTTGCATTTATATCTACCCACCCTCTCTATAAAACTTAACATTTTTCTAGATGTCTTCCATTGAAATGGAAACATTTGCCACTTGCTTTAATTTCCTGTGCAAAACTTTACCTCAATATAGTCTAGAATTCCAATACTTTTATTGAAAACACGATTTTAAAAAGTCAGAGAAAGTCAGACTTACTTAAATAAACTGTCTGAACAGTCACAGCTAAGCTACATTAGTACATTTTATATTACTTGTGCTGGAAGAAGAATAAATCATGTCTAGGAAAAGCTTTGTCTGTACCTGCTAGCTGTCCCACTCAGTGACAAATTCTTCTTGAATTCCCTCCTTGTTTGGAAACAGAGATCTCCTTCGACATATACATTCATAATCCAAGAGAACAAAAAAATCATTATAGTGGCTACTGAAGGCTAGAAAGATGAACTGGTGTAGACAATTGTGAAGTGTTTTCAGTACACAGAGTTAGAAAAGCTCATTTATGTGATTTACAGCTGCCTTCTTAAAAGGTAGATCAGAATATGGGATCTGCCTTGTGCTATATTTGTGTTAGAGCAAATAATAGACAAAACCTCAAGTAGGCCAAAACAACAATAATAGTTTTTCTGAAGGCTGTCCTAGCCATTTTTAAATTTTTTTTTTTTTAGTTTTCCTAGTCCCCTGCTTTTAGGACTCAATACTTCTGCCTCCATGAAATTGGCATGTTCTGCCTTTTTAACTTCCATATCTTTTAAATTTTTGTTTCTGATTGCTATACTGGATTCATCTATTTTTTTTTTCTATCTATTTTCCTAATTAGTGTTTACTTATGCTCTGTTTTCCAAACATAATGGCACATTAATAGGCAGGAACACAGTACAGTTTGTTAGACTGTTCTAAGTATTCTGGCAATTTTAGAAATTTGTTGGTCTCATTGGTTGCATATAAATATAATGACCTACATGATGCAGGAATGAAAGAAACGCAGTTGAAAATAATGCGCTCATTGACGTAAGCAAACCATGACTGATAGGAAATGAGCCTACACCAGTGGTGCCAAAATCACTATAGAAACAGAATGATCTGGTGGCAAAATTCAAAATGCTAATCAACTGAAGAGAGGCACAAAGCCTGTCAGTGCAACAGAGGAGAGGAAAGGAGAAGAAAGCAGCTACCAATGCCCCAACTGATAGGGCAGTATGGAATTCCAACAGTTAAAATGCCATACCAATGTTTGTTGTTGCTCCACACGGGTGGGGCCAAAAGAAATAAATGTTAATTGTAAACCAGGATCCTGATCAGAATAAACTTTTAGAAAATGAAAGCAGATGGATAGTCAGTAATAGGCAACACAGGCTTTGGAGCCCTGGGGCATATGGACCAAAATTGCTTTAAAGAAGGTTTTGCGGATTCAAAGAAATTATTTTACAGAGGCTAAAGAAAGACAGCATGCTGGACCATATTTGTTCAGAGATGACCTAGATGTTTTACAGTTAAATTTCCATTGTAAGCACCTGACTTCTCAAGTAAGAGGGTACTAGAAAATTACTAATTAATGCTAAGAAACTTTCATTCATTTCCATTGAAATGAAATCTTTTGATACATCGAGACTCTAATGTTCACCGTCTTCTCATGATAGCTTTGAAAAACTGGCAAAATTGCATTTTCAAATACAAAGCAAGAGCCTCCTTCAGCAAAGAAGCTTTCTTGGTTAGATGCATCAAAGACAGTAAAGGGATCACCATCAGCTGCTACACAAACAGCCTTATTAGTATATAGACAGGTATATGAGGCAGAACCATACTTCTGCATTCATCCTAATCTTTCCCCTCCTATGCTCATCTGGATTCCAAATTTAATGAGTGTTAGGCATTTTCAAAGGCACAGTACACTGGTGTGCCTATAGCACTCATAGGTGGCTAACGATTTCTAACTGGTCAGCAGAGGTTCACCAAAGCAAACGATTGGAAATTCAACTGTTCTGCTTTCCCTTCACCATTCCACAAAAGTTAATCTCAGCCAAGTTCTGGCTGAATGTGAAGTGAGTACCGGTAGAGAAAAAAGAATCCTTTTATATCATCTAATTTGATGTAACAACAATATTAGGAAGCTGTTAAGGTACGAGCGTAGATATTGTCATTTCAAAGATAAAGTGTGATTGTTTCATTATAGTCTGAGTCCTCTTCCAGAGGAGATGAAGTAATCTATAATATGTGGAGTCTGTACAGTTAGCTTTCTTTTAATTTCTTATGTAGAAAAGTCATGCCTATATATTTGTCTGGTGGCCATTGCCAAGGAGTAGGAGGTCAGTAATGGCCATTCACCTGATTGACTGCTTTGTCACATTATTGACCTCTTTCCTTTTCAAGTGAATTGTTGAATAAGGAGTGCTTGCTGAAAGACAGACGGTGCAACTCTAAGATCTCGGGTATGCACCCTGCTGAGAGCAAAATACTTCAATGTAGAAAAGAAATAATGACAAGTAATAATATGACTTGACTTCAAATTACACAGCATGAAACTCATCACTTGAACTACATCAGGAAACATGCTGGCTGCCCACATCATCCCGTGATACTGTTAAATTTAATAAGAATAATTGCAAGTCTAGGGATGCTTCCAAGTAAATTTGCTTAATGATCTTACATTATAAGGAAGTGTTGTCCACCTATTGCTTAATTATTTAATCTATTAAAGGGCATGTGAATAATGCAGCAGTTTATCTGCCCATCAGTATAGCTCAGCAGGAATATAACACTAGTTTTTCTGTGCTGCTTCCCCTTCTGGCTAACAAATCCAACCAAGAGCTGCTCAGAGGCAATCACCATCTCATCCTGTAATTCAGCTACCCTAACAGATTACCTTCATTAGTAAAATAAAATAGTTCACAAATGGTAACTGCATGTGACTAAAATTGGCCCAATCCTGTGGCAACACCGATGGCTGAAGTGAACAAGTGTCCAACCTCACTGCCCCGGGAGCTGCATGCAAAAGCACTCATTTTGACTTAGCTATTTTGTAATTACACTTGCAAACATGACAACGTTTTCAGATTCTTGTAATATGCACATATCTATATTGCTACATGTACAGACACACACACACAAAAGGAGTACCTGCATACATAATAATAGGAAGATTTTAAAAGCTTGCTTTTGATGGCAGGGCTGGGAAGATAGTTTTTGCAGATTCTTCTGTATTGCATATCAGAAAGATAAGTGAACCATAGCTTTTGTGTATTTTGATATTTATCTGCACACGCTATATTCTAAAGATCGAGGATTCAGAAACTGCCATAAGCTTGGATCTAAATTAACTCCCTTGGTAGTGATGCAGATTCTGTGAGAATGCCCACATCATGGGGCTATCCCAGCATGAAGGTACAGGTTTTGCCTTGCTTCCTCTGATGTTTTTCAAAACCTTCAATTTCAGTCAGATAAGGTGTGGAGGAAGGTTGAAGATCCTGCAGGACTGGAAAATAATTTCCTGTTTTGTTGTTCTGTGTTCTCAGTTCAGATCCATAGAAATTAAAGTACTTACACAAATTAAGAAAGCAGAGAATTGAGCCATGAAATCAAAATGGAAAAGCAATAAGCCAGGTAAAATGTAGTCAGACAACATAAAAGATACCCAATCTAGTCCTAGATTGACTTGTCTGAACAGGGAAAGTAAAAAGTGATTCTTCTCTTTGAGGTTTATGGGAAGCCATGAAATCAAAATGGCTAGGGCTGCTACTGAAGTTGCTGATGAGCTTTCTCAGTCCTGTCTGCTCATAGCAAAATGCTGTGGATCTGTCGGGATCTCCAAATCATGGACTCTTTTTCACTCTTGATGTCTGTGAAATTGGTGAGGCTGGATTTCTTGTGGGTTTATGCAGTATTCTTTAAAATGCTCCCACCACAATGCAGTCAGGACACCCTTTTGCCGTGCTGCTGTGATACCTATTGTCCTCCTATCATAGCCTCTTTTCAAAGACCCACATACTCCCTTTATGCCACAGTAGTCCTCCAGCCTGCTAATGTTAACCTAGTTCTCCCCTCACCAACATTTAGGAATTCAATTTCTTTTCTCAGCTTTCAGCTGAGTACACTGGTAAAAAGTGCATGCTAGAGCTGGCCAGTCAGGGCATGTCTGCTGACTGACAAGCTCAATGCTGCTGAAGAGATCACATTGAACTCTCTCTGCCTTTATTTCAGAGGAAGCACCAGTAGATTCTCTTTTCTTTAATAAGCACCTTGATTTCAGTGTAGATATTTGTTGTATTTGAGATCTCTAACCGTCTGCTATTTAGGACTGATTAGGAATTGGTCAAAGAGTACCAAAAATAATGAGAAGAAGGGAGAGGGCAGGAACTGCTTCCAGTCAGCTGAAAGAATAAACAAATTGTGTCATTTTATAAACTTAATGTCCTTGGAAAGGTAGGATAGAAAATAAAGTGAGGATGCCTCAAAACAGACTAAGTCCACTGTATGTCCAGAGTTGTTTGGAAATGATTCTTTGGCTTTGCTCCAGGATCCCTTCAGCAGAAGACACAAATCTAGGGAGCTGATAGCGTATTTCCAAATGAAAGAGAGGGCTCAGAGTAGACCCCCTCTATATCTTCTATGAAAGTGTATCAAGTGGTAGCCTGCTGCCAAGAGAACTATTCAACAGCATGAGATATTGTTTGAAGTGTCTCATTAAAGCAACTGACTTTTCTTGTAAATTTGAAAAGAGAAAGCCTGACTGCCACAGGAGACAAAAAGCCAAAGACTAGGCTGTGTCTTCAGTAGTAGCTCTAAGCAAAGTGTGTTGGGTAACCTACTCCTTCCAGGAGCAGCCCTTGGAGCCTGTTTGATGCTCTGTCTTCTGCTTCTTCCCCTTGAATATGGGACAGAGAAGACAATCATGAACATCTTATGTAGTAGCTGCTCTGGCGTCTCCCATATTGGAAGGAAATGAGGTAAGGAGATCTTAATCTTGCACAGCAGCTAGAGCCCAAACTGAGAAGTGCTTGTAAGGTCAGAAAGAAGTCTTTTCCCACTGTGTGGGCAAGAGGACAAGTTGGGTAAATCCAGTATAAGATACTATAACAAAGATGTTCTGCAACTTCTTGAGTTACGTTCATATTTCCACTGAAGCTAAGGAATCTAATTTTCCATTATGAGTGAGAAATCATTTCACTGTTTTTACTGCTGAATACCTGCATCTCCTTTTTCCTTTTGTTTTGCTTTTTGTTCTTCGTATTATTTTCCTTCCCACTGTCTGTTCATGATCTGAGCAGAATGCTATGGTGGATTTAAGCTATGATTTTTCTGTTCCTTGTTCTTGCATAGTCTTCTAGAGCTGAGAGACTATATTAACATTTGCATTTAGAATCTAGAGCTTGCCTTTAGCTGTGAATGTATAGCATAAACCTGGCACTCACAACAATTGCTTTCATTTTTTATGTGGCCAAAGAAAATTTTTGCACTAAGTGTGAACCTTACAGGTGTTAAGGAAGCCCTTCGGTGTTTCTTTTTTAATTCTCTTTTCTAACAAGTGGAAATAGTCAGTCAGTCAGCAAAATATTATTCCAAGATTTATTGCAGCATACCAAAAGAAGAACACATTTCAAAAATAAAAAATGATCACTTGACTTGCAGAGAAACAGATGGGCATGAATTACACAACTAGCTAGAATGAAAAGTAGACCCAAAGTGAATTAAATGCAGGTAGGATGAAAATTGGGAAAAAAAAAAAAAAAATTCTGCTTAAGTGAGAAAACAGTCCTGCTTATAATGGAAAATTATTTGTTCTGTACTGTAGTGTAAGACAAAATGTATCACACACTGGAAGAAATTACTAGAGTAGAAATACATGGTTCCCTCTGGTAGAATGGATTGTATCACTGAAGGGAGAACTACAAATATAATTTACAATTCAGTAGTTCTGGATACAAAAAAATTGCTTTCACTACTTACATATTTTTTTTTTAATGGCAGAATATGTAGAATAAACAAAACAAATGCTTTCAAAATGTGCTAATGTTGCAAATCTTAAAAGAAAAAAAATGTAAAGTTGCTGTGAAATTTCATCACATTTTTGTCTCAATAGATCTTGCTGTCACCAGTAATTACAGTTGTATTTCTACAAGCATTGAATGTTCTTATAGAATCTATCACTTCATCTTTGGCTTCCAAAGAGCAAGTGCTGTAATAAAACTGAAATTGCTAAATATCAGTTAATTCCCACAGTAATTATTGAAGTATTATTTATATCACTGTAACCCAGAGAGATCTTGACTGAGACTGAGGGCCTTTGTGCTAGATATTATCTAAGACTGAGATATTCTAATATTCTTAACCACATTAATCTACCCCAACTGAGAATGGCCCCTTTACAAAGCATCAGCTGTGCTGAAATGATCAGACTTTCATGGCAGTAGTTAACAGAGAATGAGCTAATTGTTCTATGTACTTGGGGCAGCTGAGCTGCTCTAAATTCCCAGTGAACTTCAGGAAAACATCATTATTTTTTCTCTACACCTGATATAGTTCTGGCTGTGAAGGTGTGTTAAAAAAGCTAATCATAGGACAGGGAGACACGTAAGCCTCTGACAAATTATTAGCCGTATTTTTCTACCGGTTGATTTCTAGAAACTTGTTGTATTGATGTTTGGGTTTTCACATATTGATGTTACCTGGGGATGACACAGGTTGTTACTGACAGTTTTACAGAAGAGTCAAAATTACCAAGAGTCTTTGTCTAAAGTGATCTAAATAAAGCAACAGTAGACAGATGTACTAGGGGAAATTAAATATCTTCTTTATTTACTCGATGAGGAACATGAAGATTAAGAGTGAAATTCTCTCCCTGTTCTGGTCAGTTACTAGTGACAGCAAATGGATTAGGCCTTTGCCATAAGGATGGTACTGTAGTGGTACAGGCAGCATATAGTAAAGACAAGATCTGAACACAGATTTTCTGACTGCTAGACCAGAGCAAAGACTGTAGGAACACTTGACTTTATTGTAGTTTGGTAGACACGTGACCTCTCTATTGTACACCACTGACATAATTAAGTTCACACAGTATGGTCAGCTACAGCCATTCCCATCCCAAAACCCAGATGTAGAATTCAGACCACACTAAGGAATGCTTCAGAAAGTGTGTATGTGCTTCAGGAGGACCAATCTACTGTTTTAATAATCATTCCAGCAAGCTCATCAGGGCATCGGTTGCAATGCATTTTTTACCATCTGGTCCTAATCAGTCTTTGTGTGGCACTATGCCTACCATACACAGGTTCCCTGCTGTAAAATGACATGTTACTGCACAGTGACTACTCATTATTCCACTCACTGTGTCCTTGCAATGTCATGCAGTGCCTGGGGGGGTGGGAGTGTGTCTCGTAAATGAGCATGGAGTAATAGAAATGTTCGTAATGGACTTTACTTCATTACAGCTGACTGCAGTGGTTTCAGACAAGTTCTCCACATTGTAACAGTATCTGAGCATTACAGAGGACTTTTCTTAGCAGAGAAGGCTTCGAGGAGACCTTATAGTAGCCTTCCAGTATCTGAAGGGGGCTACAGGAAGGCTGGGGAGGGATTATTTACAAGGTCTTGTAATGACAGGACGAGGGGCAATGGGTTTAAACTGGCAGAGGGAAGATTTAGACTGGATGTTAGGAGGAAGTTCTTTCCAGTGAGGGTGGTGAGGCACTGGAACAGGTTGCCCAGGGAGGTTGTGTGATTCTGTGCTCCACAACCTCCCTGGAGGTGTTCAAGGCCAGGTTGGAGGAGGCCTTGAGTGACCTGTACTAGTGGGAGGTGTCCCTGCCTATGGCAGGAGGTTGGAACTAGATGATCCTTGAGGTCCCTTCCAACCTTACCATTCTATGATTTTATGATTCTATGATTCTATGCTTTGTGAGAAGGGGTATGCATAAGTAGGAAAACTGGGTAATCCTTTTTTGCTTGTGGAACTGTACACCTAATGAATCTCTGCATAGTGAATCTTGCAAATACCTCAAACTTTCAGCCTTGTGACTTCAAACTTTCATTTCCAGAGAGGATGTTTATGGCCTTATACACAGCGTTTTAAATGTGTACAAGAACTATGGTCTGAATATTCCCAGTAAAAAGTTTTAGCCCACAAGATGAAAGATCCCCTTCAAGATGGCAACATTTAAAGTCTATTCTAAGGGATCCATTCTCTCCTCAATGTAGAAGTGTAAAATGTCTGTTGAAGTAACTGGTATTACAGTAGTATAAAACAGAGGTATGTGAAATCATGAATAAAACAAGAAGATTTGTTCATGCAGTGAATTTCAGATGACTAAATGCTCAAAGATTTTCCTCTCCCTCCAAATAAAATTATTTTAATAAGATAAATGAACCATGCACTGATTATACACAGGGCTTGCAGGTCCACACACAAAGCTGTTTATTGTATTCAGGGCAGGACATTTTGGTACAGCAGCCCCGTTTCCTTTATTCCCTCAGTGATCTGTTCTCTGGAGCTCTCTCCCCATGGTCTCACTGTCCTCTTCTCAGCTGCCAGATGCTTCTTCTAGAGTCTGACCTGGACCTGCGGAGGACTCTGAGGTGGTAGCCCTCACATCTGTCACCATCTGGTGCATCTCTTGCCCCACTGTGGTCATAACTCTGACTGTAGCACACTAGCATGTACTCGTAGCTGACAGTTCATGTGGATGTGGGTGCTCTGGACGAAAAAACATCTTCTCCCCAAATCACATTTGTCTTAACCTTTAAGGACTGTTTGGTTTATCAAGATAGTTTCACAACAAGGATTAGGTTTAATCCTGGGTAAACACATAGAAGGGATTGTACAACATCCGTTCTTGCTTATTATACACCTACAGAGGAGATAATTGGAGATAATTTCATAGTAATTATGCCTATGTCTGTGATGAGTACCAGACCCTGAATGCCATTAAAACACCGCTACATGACACACTTTCTATTTTATTCTCAGCAAAGTGGTCATCTGAAAGGGGGACATTATCCTTTGTCTTCTTGGTTACTTTTCCAGTGAGGACAGAACCTTGCTTAGAATAAGGAGAAGCCTCTTGTTTCAATATTTTAAAATATCTTCTGTAAGTACAGTAGTGACAATAATAATTTACAAAGACTGCAGAAATCTTTGATTTATGCTCCAAATTGTACAAATCAAGGATTTCTGGGGTAACTATCAAATGCCAGGAAAACCTGCCTTTTCCTGAAGTATTTAAGTCATCTCCACTACATGATTCTGATGCTGTTACTGCATTGGGTGGCACTACATTCTGAAAAAAAAACAAACAAAAGAGAACAACAAAACCAAATAAAAACCAAAACCAAAAGAATGCCCTTTGAGTTATACTGTGCTTCTTGCAGAAAAAATGTACCTAGAATACATCTCTTATGAATGTAATTTGCAGATGTCAAACACCATGTAAATATTGCGACACAAAATACAAATCCTCAAAAAGATTTTTCACTTTAGAGGTAAGCAGTGACAGTTCATGGTGAAAGCAGTAAAATCCTTCACATTTAGAAAGTAGAACCATTTGGAACATGTGAGTAGAGAATCTGTGCACTCACTGAAACACAGCTCATCTGGCCTATCATTTGACATGCACTGTTCTATAATCTTGTGAAAATGAAACTCTAGGGAAACTAAGATCACAGCACCCACTTCAGAGACTTCCTAAGCATTTTCACATTACACAACAAAGTCACTTGGGTTCCTCTGGGTGCTTGACTTATTGCAACCTTTTGCCTAGGCCATCCAGAGGCATCTGAAGTACCGTAGAAAGAGGACAACTCAGGCAGAGATCATCTCCAACTGAAGGAATCGAGAAGAAGGAAAGTTATGGAAGTAGTTCTCAGAGTCTAGTCTATTAACAAGGGCCCAACAGTCAAATTTCTAGTTAAGATTCCAGCAGATTCTGTATATGAAAGATCACTATGTATCAACTGAGAAAATTACTTTTCCATCCTTATTGCTTCCCAATGTTACATAGCACATTGCCAGGTTAATTCAAGTAAATCTGCTACCACCGGTTCAGTAATTCTTGTAGAAAATGAAGTTAAATTTGCTGTTGCCACTATATGTGCAAATTTTTCCTGCATTTTATCAGTTCAGTTCAATGGTATACTTTAGGTAATTAATTAGGTCACAATATACATCACATGCCTATTACATTTCCAGTTCTTATAGAAAGTTAAGGTTCAAAGCACCAACTAGGAGAAAAAGAGACCTTAACAGTCACTGAGAGTCACAGGAGTTGTGCAAAAGCTTGAAGGCTAAATTTCAAAGGTAAAAAGCTTTCCCTTCACTCATAAACTGCCCTGGGTAAAAATCTAGTTGCAATGTTTTGCTACTGTACCCTTTCCAGACATTTGATCAGGTAACTGTACTGGACTTGGGTCTGAGTGTGACAGGCAACACCCTGGAGCTTGCAGAACCAGGCAGCCAACATCTGCAGCTGAGGATACCCCCTGCAGTGTTCACCACTTTCATTCTTCACACCCCCTGTGATTGTTAAGCTTCATAAGGCCGAATTTTAGCAACTTCAGAGCAGATTTTGTCATCCACAGTTCAGGTGAGATGGCATAAAAAAAATGCATGGGTGAAGGCCTTGAGAATGAAAATGGTTCTTGGTAAGCATCCTCAGAGAGATGCTGAAGAGGACAGTTTTCTTTCTCTTGTATGCCCTCAGTGCCAGCAAAGCTTGGATCAGTGTTCACAAGCAACATCTTTAAAGGACAGAAACTTTAGATTTTTGTCCCGCTTACTTTTATTCAGAGTGGTTAAAAACAAACCCAAAAACCCCACAGCAAAACAAAAAAGCCAACAACCACCAAACAAAAAAAAAAAAAAACAAAGCACAAAAAACCCCCAAACAACCAAGCAAATGCAAGAAAAAGAAAGTACAGCAGTTCTTTAATAGGAATTCTGTTCAGAAACATCACCAATTAAGTATATACATTCCAACTTCTTATTTTCTCTTCTGAGGACAAAGCAAATGACTCCAAATATATTCTCTGCTGAAAATTGCAATTGCATAAGAAGGCTTTTACCATAATATCTTCTGTCTTAAAGAACTTAAAGCAGAAATACAGATCTAATTAAACCACACAAAGTACTGTGAGATGCCATCCTCTCCCATTTGTCCTCAGCAGTCAGCAGGTGGTGTGCCACTTAGCACTCTGGCACAAAGGCAGACAAACATAAAACTGGTCTCCAGGCTATAGGTTGCCACAGCAATGTTTCTTAGCTGTGTCTGCGCAAATAAAGAGGTACACAAGGAAGACCCTTGACTTATGGGGGTGTCTGAGTCCAGGGCAAGTGTAGGAGTTACAGTCCTTTAAAGGAGTTTCACAGCAATTTCTATGACAATAAGATTTACAAGTGTTCATAGGGTTTGGGCCTCCTTCCGCACTGTCAGTGTCCCAGGTGGCTTGTGGACTGCATTCTGTGGCAGAGCAGAAGCACCTTCATCACCCCTCATACACTCACCCCATGGCAGCTGTATCCCTCCCTGTGCAGATTCATTGTTTGCCTTGGCACTGATTTGTGGTGAATGCTATTCTTATTCTACTCAGGTTCTTATAACTTGTCCTTCACATTACGTTCTGTGAGCCTGTTACAGCAAAGCTTATTTTGCAGTCTATGTCAGTCACTGGGTTTTTCGCACGTGTTTTGGAAAGGTAATTCTGGTTTCCTCAGGATGTGTGTGAATGATCCCGGGTGTGATAAAAGGTTCCCATTGCATGTCCTATTTGTACTCACATTAGAGAGCCATGTGTCTGCAGCGGTCAGGATGTGTCTTGTGGTTAGTCTCTGTTCTGAGGTTTTTGTGGTTTGGGTTTCAGGAAATTTCTCAAGGTTTTGCTCTGAGGTTTGGGGATTATTTTTTTGTTGTTGCCCATCTTGTATACGTAGGATTTTTTAATTATTTATGTCAATATAGTCCTTCTGTGGAATAAAATTGTATTGCACTGACCCAACATTTCCCTGCTGAATGCAAGAAGATGGATTAGATGGTTTCCTGAGACCCTTGCAGAATTGCATTTCTGTAGCTCTGTGTTTTTACTGATGTTGGGGTTTGGGAGCCATACGGGAGGTGTTGATCTGTGCTGAATGCTCGCCTGTGAATTACAGTTTGTGTTTTGCCATCTGGCTGCCTGATAATTAGTCCTTCTTTTTATTAAATGAATGACATGTGCCTTCCTTACCTCAGTACACATGCAAAATTACATATTTTGGAAAGGATTGTTTTCAACTCCAAAGAATAGCCGGAAAGCAGTGTCTTTCTGCAGTCACATGTATATCCTCAGATAAACCTCACCTTTGTTTGGACCTACATTAATGCTGGCATCATACTGTGGTATTGTGCATCCCAGGTATTGGATTACTGATTACATGATGTTTTGAATTTGTTACATACATACATATATATATATATATATATATATATACACACTGTGCTCTGAATGTTATGTTATTGTGGTACGAAGCTGTGATATGCAGCTACATTTTCCTATATTCAACAACAGAAGAAATGCTGTGTTTGAGAGCATGTTCGTTCTGTTATATCCTCATCACTGCTCCAAATGTATTTACAGGACACCCATTCCTGATGGGAGACCCATTCTTTCAGGAGAAACAGGCTGAGCATCAGAAATAGATTAAATACCTGACCTCAGCTTCTGTGGTCCTACAGCTAGAGAAGTCTGTGATTCGTTATGGCATGTGAAATTAAGAAATCATTAGTTCAATAAAAATCTACCCCCAGTTCCTAGGGGGAAAAAAAAAAATCAGAAACCTTTATCTTCTCATTTATCAGGAAGCTCTCGGAAAAGGTTGTCCAGAAGGAGATGAAAAGCATTTTCTCACTGCATGCCTGTCCTCTCTATTTTGGGATGTTGGCTATCCAAGTCGGTCTTTAAGAGCTATAATTTGTGAGTCACTGTTTATTAAATATACAGGGAAAATATCTCTGTTGATATGTGTTTAGAGAAAGATATCTTTGATTTATAAGCTTGGAGAAGCTGTCTATTTTTTTGAGAAGGTAAATCCTTATTTAAAAAAAAAAATTAAAATGCAACAGATTCAAAATTAAAGGTGTGTGTGATAGATTGTGAATTTGGTTAAACTACTTTTTCTTATCTTTAACACAAAATACAATAATTCATGCAGCTTTCAACAGGTTAGCAATGGCCAAACTACCTAAAAGACAACCCAAAGGACTGCTTCTGTTCAGTCACTGTGATTTTGGTAGCATGAAAATCATTTGCCAGAAACTGATTTGAAGCAACAATACCTGCCATCAAATGGAGGTGAATAAAAATGTGCCATAAAGTCAACATTTTACATACATCTTGTGCAATGAAGGAGACTTTTAGCTATAAACGATCTAAGCAAGACATCCAAGAAGCCAAGAAAGAAACATCTGAAGGCATGTTCAGGTTTGTGGCAACCTCACATTTGATTCAGGCAATTCTTCTAAAGTGTGTTTTCTGAATTGTGTAAGATGTAGCTAGCAAGTAGAATGGACTTGTATAATTTGCCAAGGTAAAAAGAAAACAGTGTGCTACATGCGAGATCCTTGTCCTGTTCAAAATAAGCTTCTCTGGTTCGTAATCCTCCTATGCATACACTTATGGCTCTCTACTGTTTCAGATTAAGGAAGATTTCCTCCCTGGAAATTCAGTACAATGGAAATGGCAATGTAGCTGCTTCAAATATATCTAGTATGTGTGGATTTTTGACATGACAATACTCCAGTTTGAATATATGAGGTAACAGCTAGATAGAATCAGTCTTTCTACTACCTTTTTTTTTCTTCATAAACATGTATATTTTTTATTCATAATCTTATTTGGAATTTTTGTCCAGTCTGGAAATACTTTGAGTAGATCCAGGCAAATAAAGAAATAATTTCGCACTTCAGATAAATAGATTTCTGCTAATACCAATCCTGTACAGTCTCTGTATAGGATTGGTATTAGCAGAAATCTATTTATCAAGACAATTCACTGTGTTGTTTTCTGCAGCTAATGCCCATACAAACTCCTGGCAATTGGATAAAGGTGTATTTTTACAAATCTTTTGACAGAGGATTAGGTACTTCAAAATACAGTTTCCTGTTAAGTTGCAGATGGTTTCAAACATAGATCAGCTGAGGAAGTAGTCAGACATGCTCAGGAAAAGCTACAAGTCCATGGTGCTTTTGAACTTCATCAGGGTGACTTTTGTACCAACTCATTTTTTTTTATGAATGCTCTAAAAATATGATGCTTCTTTTGATATCATAAAGAAAGATGTGGATCTCTTTTTGTGAAAAATAAATGGAAACTTACACATTCAGCAACACTACTACTTTAGCTTTGCTTCAGCCATAATATGGGGATATAAAAGCAGTTTCACTTAATACTACAATGCAGAGAGGTGTGTATGAGGATCTGAATCTTGACATCAACAGAATTGATTGACAGTAATAGCAATAAGCCATATGTTTTTAGAAATATATTTTAGATTAGAAACCCCAAAAGATTTCCCTTGGAGCAGCTAGAAATTGCAGGCTAGCCTGGCAGGCAACAGGAACCAGAAAATGCTTTTTCATCCTTTAGATGCTGTGATGTTCCCATCCCCAGATTTGATACAGCAGAAACTTGCCTTTCAGAATAATACTTGCCACAATCTGCCATCTTTCAATAAACCATCAGTACCTGCAATGCTCCTCCTTTTTGGTTTTAGAGTTTTCTGAAATGGATGGCAATCCTGGCACTGCCTTTTCCAGAGAGTAACAGTGCTTGTGGTGCATCGCTCTGTGCTAATATGGGGCTATAAATCTGTATTTGCCCAGTAAATCCATGCCTGGCTGATAGCAGATATTATCCACAGTATTTTAGGATGCCTATTACCATAACTAGTTTCTGACCTCGTAATGGCTTCTAGGAATACTATTTATGGTAATATGTCATTAGCCCTAAATGTGTTTATCAGAAGTGATTAGTAGTAATAATTGCCTATTATGTAAACAAGAAGTTACAGCAGCTTGTAAATGGATTTCTAATGATTTGTAGCTCCCTGCACATTAAGACACAAAGTCAGAGATCAGACTAATTTGGTAGTACTGACAATCTTTCCATGGTTTGTGATGTTCTAATTTAATAATAAAAAAAAAAAACCCAAACAGTTTAGTAGGTGCATCTCTCCTCACTTCCCTACTCCTCCCTGAACCAGGTCACAGAGCTCCATGAGCAGTACAGAGAGATCAAATATCATCACTGTCTATGACCCACTTCAGACTGTGAAACAAAGTATTGTTTTACAGCACATACAGTCTGAGGATGACCTATCTGCTTTGCTCCCAGGCCAGGATCATTCAGAAACTGGAAGACCATGACCCTATGCACCCTAGGCACAAACTACAGTCTGATGCCATCCCCACCACCACTGCTGAATCCTCACAGCTCCTCTTCCAAACTTGGCTGCTCACTGCTTGGAGACCATTCTAGTGACCCTCAAACCAGAGGCCAAATGGCCAAACTGCAGGAGACTAACCTTGGCCTTTCCCTGCAAGCACTATCCAGTACATAGCATAGCTAATTTGCATTTACTACCAGAGGGCATCCAGAGTTGTCATATATCAAATACATCGTTTCTTTACCTTAAAAAAACTCACATAATATCCAGAATTGTGACAAGGATGAACAATATAATGTCCTGCTTTTTATTATGTCTTTGCTGAAGCTTAAAATGCCTCAAGTTGCCTCCTCAAGTTACAACATTTTAGTCTCATGAAATTCTGAAATCCAGCTAAAGGAAATAAAAAATATAATCTCAAGTCCCTTTCTTTTTCTCTGCATTATCCAAACTGTCATTTCACAACTGTCTAGGGCAAAACCCCTTAGGAAATCCAGACTGGCAAATGACAAAGGTTTCTTCTTGTTCTGATTAAAGTTAGGTTTGAAAAAAGTGTTGCATTCTACTTTGTTAAGAACAGGAGCTAGAAATCAGAGTGTGTATTCATCAGAAACATCTATTCATCTTAATTGCTGCCTGGCCACTTTAAAGAGCAACTACTGTAATCCCTGTGATGCAAAGTTTGGGTTCTCCTGACACTCTATATTTGTGATGACCATGTTATTCATCACATAAAGCAGAAAAAACAAAGAGTCAGATTCTAATTTCCCTGGCAGTGACATAAATCCACAAGAGCTAACGAAGTTATTGTAGATTTATGGTCTGGTGAATACAGGATTTGGCCTAGCACCTCTATAAATTCTTCCCAGCATAGCAGGACAGCTATAGAGACTATCTAAGTCCTGAGCCATCTGGTTTCTCTGAGAGTGCAGGAGCTTTGTAGGTAGTTCTTTCTGGCTCTGACTGAACATGGTTGGTTATTTTCTTCCCCATTCCTGCCATTGAGTGGAATGATTCCTTTCTTACATATGTTAATTACTTCATGAGCTGCACAGCAGTTTGATTTGATGTTACTTCATTAAGTTGGGGAGACTATATAAAAGGTGGAACTGATTGCGGCTCATGTGAAGAGGAAGAAGCAAAGTCACAAGATCTTCAGTTAGCAGAATGGGAGAAAGATTTGTGGCAGCCAGTGACTGCTAGCAAAGGAAGGTAAAAGTGAAACACAGCCTGAAAGTGAAATTCTTGATTTTAAATCATCAGAGGAGCAGTAGAATATAGCAATATTGATTGCTGATAACAAGCACTCCCTTTCTGGAAAAGCATAGCTCTATGGATCACATATAACCTAAATTGCAAATGCCATTTGCATTTGTTCAAACATATGATCAGCACTGCACAACTGGCAGGATTAATTTTATGTATGTATGTATGTATCATAGAATCATAGAATGGTAAGGTTGGAAGGGACCTCAAGGATCATCTAGTTCCAACCCCCTGCCATAGGCAGGGACACCTCCCACTAGTACAGGTCACTCAAGGCCTCGTCCAACCTGGCCTTGAACACCTCCAGGGAGGGAGCAGCCACAACCTCNTTGTGCCTACCCAGGTGCAGGACCTTACACTTGGCCTATGTATGTATGTATTTATTTATTATTTTTTAAGAGTATTTCTTACAACAGATGGTATTTCACAGGCACAGAGGTTCTTTGGGAAAGCAAAGGGACTTTTTTTCCAAGTGGTTTTCTCATCTTAGAAAGTTTTTTGTCAGCTTGAGGAAGTGTTAAGTTTTAAAGGGCACTAAACAGTATTTCAGAAGTCTTTCCCTTGTTTGCAGTTAGAACTGTTTCAGAGCTCCTGATGTGTGTCATACTTTCATGGTTACAGTAATAGAGGGGAAGCTAAAGGAATTGACAAATTCTGGAAAGTCAATAGAGTTCCATACCATGTTAGCCAATGTTCAGTCACCCAAACTCTTTGATTAGCTTGGCCTGACAGTATTCTTTTTCCAGAATAAATCATTTGATGGCTCTGAACAGCTTTGACCTTATTTTACCTTTATGTTAACTCTACCCTTCCATTGTTTATCTTCTGAAGAAGAAATGCTCTTTTTAGAATAATAGCCATGGATTATGTGTCACAAACTTTCTCAGCACATTTAAAAAGGTACGTGATGTTTGACAAGAGACCAGTTTGGTTGCTAACACATCAAAAGCATCATCCTTTATTAAAGAAAATCCTTTATGTCAAAAGCAGTATTCATGTGATCACTGTGATATCTGTAATATATGAAATAAACCCTTAGATTTCTAGCGTGAGCCTTTCATACAGCATGAAACAAAGAAACCCTATGCTGATCTTGGTTGCCTTTGTGAAACACTAGAGGCTTTAGAATGATGACATAAAAATAGGAGCAAGTGAATAGCCCGAAGTGCAAAACTAGTATTTTCCTTTATATAGCAACTTTCAGCAGTTTTTCATAGCATCAGTATAATTGGCTTGTTTCGTAGAGAGAGAGAATAGCAAAAACAAGTTAAAAAGCCATAAGGACCCACCTGATTGAGGAGAAGGGTAGCATAAAGCAGAGCTCAGAGCTTTTGTTTCTTCCCTTAATCTTTTGTCACTACAACATTATTTTAAAGAAACAGCCAGTACTGAACCTTCCTTTCAGGTCAGCCATATAATTTCAGAGCCCAGATGCTGAGACATCTGGAAGCCAGCAGCCCGAGTGTGAGACTCCCTCACTTCTTGCTGTGTGTCCTTTCAACAGCCACATGAGTCCAGAGGACCAATAAAATGCAACTGTCTTTGGCTTTGTCCCCTCATTTTGCTTGACAGCACAGTCACTGACGATTTTGTGTATTTTAACTGAATGTGCATTATGGGGTTTGAAAGAAATCCACTGTTTTAGTATAGTGAATGAGGCCAGAGTATACAAACGTCTTTCACAACGGTAGGCTAGAAATATTCAACAGAGATTCCACCAGAGAGAATTAGGAACTAATGTTGATTATATAGCTGTGTAGCTTTGTCTTGGAAGTTAACCACACAGCCTTGCCTTTCTGAAAGCACCAAGTGGCAACCAACATACATCTAGTCAGATCTCAGTGACTTGTGGGCAGATGACACAGTTGCTAATTGAATGCCTTGTGCCTTTTCCCAGTCACCCCTCCTCTCCTCCAGAAGGAGGACATCACGCCTTCCTCTTTTTGACAAAACTAAAGTGTACATGCTGCTCATAATAAACCATAGTCTGCCCACTACTGCTTAGAGCTTCACCTCTCATCTTGAGGGACCTATATACATACACATTTTTCAAAAGTACACTATATATAGCTGCAAAAGCTTAATTTGCACTTCTGTATTATACACACCTTTCCCAAATACAGTCTTTCTCTTCTGCTTTTTTATGGTAGACAATTGATATGCAGCTACTGTTAATTTCTAGTACACGTTGGTTGTCTCAGTGAACAGTAGTTTCTTGAGGAGCAAAGGAGACTGTACAGAACCAGCATAGAGAAGGAGGCCACAAGGACTCCCTATGCTCTATCTGGAGGAAATCACCCAGGCTCCCATCTCTTTCTTATCTCTGAAAAGAGGTAGCACAGATTAGCCATGACATGTGGGAGATTTCAGCCCTTGGTTTCATGGTGGTAAATTTGTATCCATTTTCATTTGTGTAAATGTTACAGGTTGAGCAACACTTGAGTGTTTGACAGCATTCCCAAAATGTCCTGACAAATGAGGTGCTACTATACTCTATTGCTTAGCTGGATTTTGGAACTGTAATGCTCCTTTATGTTCACTGTCTTAGCTCTTCTAAATAATTTTCTTTCTCTATCTTACTTTTGCTAGGATTTAGAATTTAATCTTGTTGGGTTTATATTTTATTTCTGCCATTAGATGTAAATTTTATTTCGTCTCTCCCAAGACAGTTTTGGATCAGATTTTATGCAAAAGTTTTTATCCCCTGATTTTCTTTGCAGATATAAGCCCAGAAAAGTTATAAATATTTTGAAAACAGAACAGAAACATCTTCCTTTGCTAGGGCCTTTGTTTTGGTAAGACTGCATATGATCAGGGTATCATTTCTCCCCTCACACACTCACAGATGCTCAGCTCTAATCTGTTTGGATAATGTCACAGACAGCTGCACTGTAACCTGGTTCTGTCAGTATGACTTGGGCTAGGGGAAACACTATATTTAAGCACCTTTTTTTTTTTTTCAACCTGCATCATCCAGATAGTTGGCATCAGAGAGCAAAAGAGCAACTACTTGCATAATCATATCATTAACAGTTCAATCCAAGCTTGCTACAGAAGGAATATTTCAAGCAACTGGCTTTATTGAGCCAACCTGAATTGCTCTAGCACCTGCAGTAAGAAATCTGTTGGAGGCAAGGAGAAGATGAAAAAGTTGAGAAAGCTGAAGTGATTGGCTTTGATCTGTACTAGCTTAGAAATAGCTTTGTTCCATAGGAAAGGAAAAAGAACACATCTGATCTCAATGCCAAACCTGCTTTTTTGCAGGTTTGAAGGTTGTTTATTTTCTTCAAAATTTTGATATGAAAAGGTAATAAAAATTTTCAAAAAAACCTGATGTAAACAAATCTGAAGAGGAGTTATGCTACCCTCCACCCCCTAACTGTACTGTAACATAATTCAGTGACAGCTCTGAACATGGAATAATTACTCCTGTAAGGGGTAGAGCTTGAAATACTGTAATCTGCATCGACATAAGAAGTTTGTGTCGGTGTTTTCTTTATAAGACTGCAGGGCTTTTGTGACTATACCAATGGGTTTTCCACGTGGAGAAAGCAGTTTCAAATGACAAAGGAATAAACTAATAGAATGCACTTTTAAAAGATTGTAGTATCCTGAAACTTATTGCTTTAATTAAAGGGTAAGTCTCCACGTTTGTTAAATCTCTCTTATTTAATCTCTTTACATAAATGTTCATCATATTAATTATAAATAGTGCAATTGGCTAGTCTCTAATTAGAAGATGAAAATGCTCAATGATGCATGAACTATAGGTTAATGTAGAGCACTCTGTAAATCACACTGCCCAGGGCTCAGCAGACTGTATTATATTCCTTAGGTAATGGCTTTAGAAAGCCTGTGTAATACAGTGAAATCAAATCAGCATATCATTACATAAATATTGGTAATTAATTAAAATAAAACAAACATTCACCGAGCAAATCAGTGTAGTGATGTGCGGTTAAAACACCACATGCCTGAGGTTTAGAAGTTTTTTACAATACTGAGTATTTCCTGTGTAAAAATGTGCAAAGAATCTGAAAACAGACAAGAAATTAAAGATTTCCTAAAGATTTCATTATCTCACCAATTAATTGAATCTTACAAGGGAAGAAAAAATTGCATGTTAAAAGAAACCAGCACAGGCTGAACATCAACGTTACGTTTCAAATGACTGAAATACCTCATTTCTGCTCTTCAAAAGACTAAAACCAGAACCCAAGGCACAGCCATAATTTGGAGTGAAAATGAAAAAGAAAAAAAAAAGCTATTTGCGTTTTGTTACCAGGATCCTGCTCCCAGTAATGCCTGAAATCAATTCACATAGGAGTGGATTTTGCACGCCAACCTGGCAGCAGTTGAAGCAGCCAGTGGCCTGTAACCTTTGTTTCTTCTTTTGTGATTATGATTTTTATTTTGCTTTTGCTTAATTCTAGGCTATTTGACAGGTATCACATCCTCTATATGTTCTTTTTACTAATCAAGAAATTACTTTGGCACCTTTGTTTTCCTTTCAGTAATAATTTTCTTCATTTTGAGAGCTACACTCAGAGCTGGATATCATTACCCAGGACTCTGTTCTCAGGCCTGGTTTACAGAAACTGGGTTTGGTCAACCAGCTTGTGAGGCATACACTGAACTGAAAGCAGGTGAGGCAAATTACTCACGATCTGTGAAAAGAAGGCTTGTTGGCCTTGGTAATTCCTTACTTAAATTTCCCTTCTGTTTGAGTTGTGATGATGCCTTGTTTGCTATAATTGTTGATGTTTTCATAATTTATTTGCCAAAAGATTAATATTGTCCTTTTTTTTTTTGGTCTCAATTTTAATGACTGATGGTAATGAGTTCCACTGGCATTTGTGGTGTCACTGACCCTGTTTTGAACCCTTCTTCCTGTTTATATCTCTGCTGAGGCAAGCTGTGCAGATGAACACATAATTTCAGGAAAGAGTGATTTACACAATATTGGATTACTTTCAGTTGTATTTTCTACTCTGTTCCTTCAACATTCTGACTTTGCTTTTAGGACCTCGTACTGGATAGCAGTGATTCCACTGACCTGTCCTCCATGGTGTCAAATGCTTTTTTCAATGTTGAAACAATTTATTTAACATTCAGCCACACTAAAACTAGACAAGTGCCTTTCTTTCAGTGTATATTGTATTTCACTTCTTATATTTTAAAAAATGTTATGGCTCCAAACTATTTTGTTTGGGTTTTTTCCCCCCTAATATTCTGTGATTTTAAAACACAAGTTTTGCTATCCCATTTTGCTATCTGAAATGATAAAATAAAAAAGGGGGGAATTTATTAAGTGTTTCATCTTCTTATCTTTTCCTCTTGCTTCAAACCATACTGCAATGACCATATGGCTTATTTAACAGAGATTTCATTAGAGAATATGTGAATACCCATGCTGATTATAAACAACAGGGGGTTTAGCCATTACTTCAGAGTCTGCACACAGTCTTCTACTGCATTAGAAAAATGGGAGGTTGCATGCACCACCTTTTCCTCTATTGGTAATTTCTAATTCCAGTACTGAAGCATGTTACAGACATTCAACACTTTGCAGCTTGAAATATTATATTCAATTCACCTGGCACTGAAGAAATGCTTAACCCCAAACCATCTATTATACTTTCTTTCAAATGTTTCCTACACCCTAGCCCTCCATATCACTGAAGTACCACAGTAGCTGATTCTACTGTAAGTTCAACATTCATTTTAAATTCTTGGCACTGCTCCCAGTGGAGTTATGTTAATTTGCAGCAGCTAAAAATATGGCCCAATAGTGCTGTTTTGCTGTGTATCCCCTCCTCCTCAAACCAAAGCAAGCATTTCAATGCATAGAGAACACATTTGTCACATATATTATAACACCATTTAATAACACATGGACAGAGAAATGTATAAGATGTAGAATGCTGAGTGCCTTTATTCTGTTTCAGTAACAGCTTACAGTGGACTGAAATACATGTTTGATTTTATATAAAATATATTAAGAACACTTTCCAAACTACATTTAGTAGTGGTCTATTACTCCTGGCTTTTTTTTTCTTCTTGCTTCAGAGGTAACAGTAGAAAGTGTCATGTATATCATCTCAGCATATGCTAATTATCAGTTTTCCAAAGTCAAAATAATGTTAAACAAGAAAGTTTCACTTACTGGAAATTAGTTTATCGGGAATGGTTCATAACTGTGGTATGAGCAAAGCAAAATCCCATTTTATTACAAAGAAAGGAAACCTGGGTCAGGTAGAAAAAGAAGACCTCAGCTGCCCATTACACATCTCTACTCATGTCGTGCCTCAGCTCTGTGAAGTCTGTGTTGAAGAGATGTTGCCTGTGTGTGTGGCCTGCCTAGTCAGAAAATACATGTTTAAGTACCTTTGAATCCACGGACAAGTGTAAAATTCACAAGTAGAGATAAAAAAAATATTTAGAATCACAAAGATTATTAAGACAAAGAACCTCATAATTAAAAGCATATAGACTTTTGTTTTTAAAGCTAGACAAAGACAAAAAGAAAAAGAAATCTAATTCTCTTGGGGAGTAACCAATTCTCAGTGTAGTGCATTCCTATTCATTAGTTAAATATTTTTACATTCATCCCACTGATGGTTTTGCGATTTAATCAGATACCTGAGCTCTCTCCCAGACAGCACAGTCTTCTTGAACTGGAACTGAATGAATGTCATTTCAATATGCAATGAGATCTTTCATAGACCAAATGAAAGAGTACTTAGCTTAAGCATATTGAATTTTGAAGTAGGATGACTCTCTGTTAAATACCAGAAGGTGCACTGCTAAGGAAAAATTGTACCAATAAGAAAGTTACTGTGTGCATTGCTGACACGTGACTCAAAATCATCCTGTGGTTCTACCTAGGTCTTGGTGACAAGAGCAGGAAATTCCCAAAGCTGAATAAAAAGCAGAAGACCTGAACACCTTTATGTAACAGTTTTGCAATTGGAACCAGTATCAGGGAAACAGAATGAATCATTCATCCTACATGGAGAGAAGCAGAGGTAAATTCAGGTTTTCAGGCTAAGAACTTTAGGAGGCCGTGTCATTAGAGGTAAAGGAGGAAAATGCCTCATAGGCTTCTGCTGGTGGCAAATCTTCTATATTAAGGAGGAGAAGCTAATTCCTGTGCTTCTAGCTGCAGAATCACTGCTTCAAAGACATTATGCCTAAATCCTGCCCGTTGGTCATTCTGTGTAGCACAGTATTAGACAGAGAGGTAGGTTTTAGCCTATGTAGTGCATGTGAAGAATAGCCTAAACCACACATTACTAAAACAGACTGGTGCTGTCAACATTTAGCCCGTATCTGGAGCTAAACTATAGCAGTTATTCTATCACCTGATGACCCCTCCCCAGCAGAGAAGGGGAATCAGGAAAAAGAGAGAAGATACAGGTTAAAATGAAATAGATTTAATGAAATAGCCAAATTAATAGCAATGTCAATAATACACACACACACATGTGCATATATACACATTCAACCCAGCAAAACTGCAGCAGCTACAATACCCAGAAAGGGGGTTCTCAGGACTAGGAGAGATAAAAAGAACATGGTGAGGAAACACCCTAACAGAAGACTCCCCCTTTCTCAGCAAACTGCCTCCTTTATACTCTTTGTGATGCTCATGGTGAGCCAGCCAAACACAGCTGTCCTGGATGACTCAGAGCTGTCAAGGGCCTGCAGCCGGTGACTAGCCTGTCACTTTGTCCCAGCAAAACCAGGATAGGTACTACAGACAGCTAAAACCATCTGCATTTTGATCACATTTTTTTTGACCACTTACTGGGTCTTTCATGTTCTGCAGAAATTTGACCACTACTGCTCTTAAAGAGTCTCTCTATCATTATTCTTCCTAACAGACTTATAAAAAATCATTGTAAATATGTAAATACAATGTGAAAATGTTAAATTGGATAGTATTTGGAGATTATTTGAATGATACAAAGGTAGTTTGGATGTGGTGCAATTCCCTGGCCTTTGGCTCACATATTTCCCTACAGGTGCAATAGCTACGTGACAGAAATTTGCATACAAATAAGACTTTAAAGATCATATCCTGAAAATACCTGAACTAATTATTAAGATAGGCTCAAAGATTCAACCCGTCACCTGCATGCAGGTAAATTAAGAGGAAGCAAAAATTTGTTTCAAAAACTTCTACAAATGCTATCAGATGAAAAGACTCCTAAAAGCACAGTGACAGCTGATCTCTACTCAGGACTGTGTATTAAGAGATTGATGAAATAATTTAATCTAATACTTAGTCCTAGATCCAGCACCTACAACGTCTCCTGAAACCTCCCAGAAGAGCTTGTTCCGATGTTATTTGACGTTTTTATCTATGAGCTGTAGAACATATGGTTCATCTCTATAGAATAAAGATGCCAACAAGATGGGTGAGGCAGTAAATAATGACATTAGCAACAAGTCGTTGATAATAGTCCAACAAAATGTACTGTAATACAGGCAAGTGCTGTGTAGCATATTTGGGTACAAAGAACACCAGCTGTGCTTACAGGACAAGAGACTCATTGAAGTAATTCACTAGAAACACCAAAGTGCCTCTTCACTGACCTATTTCAATGTTGTGGCCATGGCATTTAATAAGATGTTGCTTATGCATTCAAAGTAATATTAGAATAAGCTGGGAATGCACTTTGCCTCCAAAGACAGCATTACTAAGAACCATTACTAGGACCCTCTTCTTGACTCTTGACAGTTTCATTTGAGTAACAATGTGGAAGCTGCAGAATGTACAAATTGGCCCACAAATAATTCAGGTCAGGAAAGACACAATTTACAGTACTGAGATTGAGAAGTACCAATCTCAATCTCAGTACAGTACTGAGATTGGGAAGTACCAAAGTGGTTTTGTTTAAAGATTTGATCCACCACAAACGACACATTTGTTCAGATAGTGGTGGGTTTCCAGTCTTGCAGGCAAAGACATTGGAACATCCAATAGCTGAAACTGAAGTCAAAGGGGGTAAAAACAACTCTGAACCCTAAAATGAGATGTAATTTCCTGAAAGTAGTTAAACATTGGATCAGCCTATCAGGAGATTATAAGTTCACCACAACCCTAGGTCTTCAAGAAATCATTATGCCTCTTCCTATAAAATATGCTTTAACTGAGCTTCTGAGCAAAAGACTTGAAACAGAGAAGATCAGACCAACTGATTATACTGGTCCCGACTGGCCATCACCTCCATGAAAGAAATCCCTGAAGACCAGAGCTGAGATTTAATTATCCACATTTTGAAGCTAAATACTTTTTATTCATGTTGAGTTTTGCTTCTTTCTTTTGTTCAAGAGAGTGATTGCCAATTCCACAGAGAAGAGTTTACAGTAAATATGAACAAGAGCTCAGCAATAATAGTTTAAAGCTGAAGTATCATTTTACAATAAATACTTAGTGTGGAGCCTGTGGTGGAATTATGTCATTTGGAACAAATAATGCTTATAATCCACTTACTCCCTTCATTTTTTGTTCCTTTTAGTATTAATTCAAATGTTAATAGTATTGGAAAAACACAGCTGCTTCTTGTTGGAAAGATAGTTATTTCTTCCATATTTACAGGAATAATTGATTCACTGAGATGTAATCTATAAATCTGGTTTTAAAAAATGAAATTGTATAGTGAGCCATGTTTGTCTAAGCTATTTCCAGGGAAGATGTGTCATTAACCTTTTTTTCTCATCCTGTGGATGGTTTTCTTCCAAATGTGATTAAAAGGCTACTGTCAAGATTTAGACATGGGTATTAATCTTCATACAAATTGCTCAGTTCCATTGCAGCAGTTTCCCACATTGTATTCTGTGTCATCTGGAGCAGAACCTTTGCTGATAGATGTTCATGCAATGACTATCAAGGGACATTTATGAACAAAATTAAAGCTTAAAACAAAAGAGGAAACACGTGTATACATTTATACATCATAGTTGGTTTTCTTTTCAAACAAGTTAGTAAGAAATTTGTGGTTCAATATAAAGCTATCTGTAGTTTGATAAAAATTATCTGATGATGCATAGATGTTACATGGAATATCAGCAGGATTTTGGCTAGTTATCTACATGTAGGTGGCAAACCATGAATCAGTTACGTGGTTCATGCAAAATTATGTATGCAAAACTCTCACACCCTCTGCAGAATATATGATGTTGGGAGATCTCACATGTATTACAAGGGGAGCAAAAAAGCACAGTATTTCAGAGGATTTTAGAAATGCTACTGGAGCTACATTTCATATCCTTCTCCTTATAAATAGGGATGATTTATCTGTAACAGTACTGCATAAAACATATGAAAACAACATGCCTCATGCCTTCTGAGTACATTTTCTTGAAACCTAGGCAGACAACTAGTAACGGTTCCACTAGTAGGCTGCAGATTCCCTGTACTCGAAAGAATAACCTTTCCATTTCTGGGCCTGCAATATTGTGAGATATTACACTTTATTAATAGATAACCTGTTATAATTTTACATAAAGAAAATCTGCTACCGAGATTATGATGTTTGCTGAGTATGTTTTATATGTGTTTATAGGGGGAAGTGTTTGGTTTGGAAAGAGTTGTTAGTTAATACAGGAAACAAACTAAAATATGTGTGACTATATGTTTGATTCTCATGTTTACTAGGGCTGCAATGTAAGCAGATACGATTTACATTTATATTTAAACACCTTTAGAATGACACCATGAAAGACTCTTAAATTATTCTCTATATCTACTCTAAACAGAGCACACACAAAGAGGAATTTGTTTTCTGGCATCTATTAGGGTTTTACTGTTCCGTTCCACTACACGGTAGAAGGAAACTAAAATACTTCAAAGAGATTCATTAAAGCATAATAGAGTGAAAATAGTGACAATTCCATTGAGAAGATGGATCTCTAAAGGGTTAGGACATGGCCCAGGAAATGGGACAAAGCTTCAAATCTAGACCGACAGCCAGTGAAAGTTAGCACAGATAATCTTAAAGCAGTTAAAAGGCCTTGGCTGGGCATCTCACACTTCCTAGGGCCAGTACATTAGTGACCATACTGCTAAAATCTTTCCCTTTGCTGTTAAAATTGTCTTGATACATCTTTATGAAACAATTGCATTTGATAAATTGTCTCAGCCAGTTCTAAAACAAATTTCTTTCATAGACTACCAAAAGTAGTAAAGAAATTCCTCTACACTGCATTAAATATCTCTCATCCACACTTAACTTACATGCATGTCCTGTTCCAAGACCTGCAGTAATATCAGTAATGCTTGCCCGAGAGCACGAAAGTTTTGCAGTGCTCATACTTCCTGAAGACAAAACAGTCATTTCATCTCCTGTTGTGAAATGCAGGGGACTAAACTGACGATTGTCAGAGGATAAAAGGAGGGGTTTGGAGAAGGAAAATAAACATTTAATTTCCATGATTTTTTTTGTGTTACATTGCAACAATATTTTTGAAGTATCTAATGTGTAACATACTAAGTTAATGACTGAAAACTGTTTATATCGCAATATACATCAGGATGGAACGCCATATAAAACATAGTGATCAGCTTAATTAGTACAGCCCCACTGCACACAAAAGCATACAAAACACAACGGTGTTACAAAAAACCCCATACAAAAATCCCCAAGAAACTTTCCAAAGGCAAAATGAAAATCCTGTAAAATCTAAGCAACTTTTGCCGGTCTAATCCATAAATGTCTTTGCTGTCTTGGAGAAATGCTGAAGAATGTGGGCTCTTCTGGTGATAACACCTTCCCCCCGCCAACCCCCACCAAGTATCTCTCTGCTCTCAGCAATCACAGCAGCAATGCTGGATAGTTGGGAAACTGGTACAAGCAAGAGCAGCCCTGAGGCTGCTTATGTGGAAATTGGAAGTGTACAAGCATAGAACTAGTCTAGGACCAAGCACAGAACTAGTCTAGGACCAAACAGCCGCTGTGAACTGTTTCTGAATTGTACTTTTGTCTTTCAAGTACCAGAAGATGATTTGGGCCAATAGTTCCTAGCTTATGGTAATCAAGCTGGTTAATAGATAAAGTTCCCAGTCTCGAACATCAAGATTCTTTAAAATATTGTTTTATAATTAGAGATACTTGGAAAACAAGTTTCTATGCAAACTGCATGCATGATTTCCTTCCTCTCAGACACTAAAAATGTTAAAGTACCTTTGCATATCCTTTAAAGCTATATAACAACTGCTAATAATATTAAATACTATCCAAAGAGCTAAACTGCAGTAAATACAACTATTCCTAATATAGTAAGATCCCTCCACTTTAAGCTGCCTTCTTTGTATCTTTATGGTACTGTAACTCCCAGTGTCAAGTGTATCAGATCCATTTAAATGCCACAAGTAAGGCTTCAGTGGAAAAGACAGCATAATCTCACCACCCCTAAGGGATGAAGAGTTTATGCAAGTGGGGTATCATTTTGCCCTTGAGTAAAACATTCTTTCAGTGTCCTACATATGTATAGATGCATAGTTATATCCGAAGAGTGTTGTAAAAACATTGTATTTTAAACTTCAAATACCACATAAGCTACAAACAGGTAATTTCTCCTTCAGGCGAGTCTGTCCATTGTGCTGTGTGTACTACTCTGTACATCCTGGACCACCATTTTCTCTGTTTCCTTTTAGTTCCCATCTAACTTGAATACGAACATGCTGGCAGGGCTCAGCACTTTATGATCTATAATAATATCTCTATGGAATCTGTTCTGATGGACTTCTAATTGAAATCTCCTCAGAAAAATTAGCAGCTGTGTACTGTTGATTTGGTAAGTGGTAGACAGCGAGTACTGTCCACTATGGATCAAGTGTGGATTGCAATGGACTATATTCTGATGGTGAGCTGTGGAAATGAATGATACCCCACTCACCTTTTCCCACCTAAAAGTGGAGATCTAGTCTGAAATAGTAATGCAATCTCTCTAAGAAATCACTGCAGAACAACAGCCAGTTGCAGAGGCAGATTACTAAAACAGGTTATCTGAGCTAAACAGGCAGATCACACTAAAGCAGGTATCTGAGCTAAATGAGAAGACCTGATCCCAAGAGGTACATGTGTGCCATCACTGCACATAGAGAGCAGAAATGATTAATCAGGACCAAGCATCTACCTTCCAGATAGTCTAATGCAGGTGAGATGAATCTGACCTTTGCCTTCCAATTCAGATGCTGAAACTATTTAAAAGGCAAGCCCTTCAGCGCAACAAAGAAGTACCTCAGGTAACATTTTTAGCTCATTCCCCAAACTCTGCAGGGTGTTGAGGAACTTGTACGAGAGAGTGATCATGAATGTTGTACAGGGAGATGCCAAGGACTAACCTACAGGAAACCCCAGGCACAGGCTGTGTCTGAACAGGCTCTTCTCTGATCTCTCAGGGGAATAGTTGGCAAACTAGGAATAAACTAGAGAATGGGAGGCAACAATCACTCATCCTGGTAGGATAAATATTTGGTCTGGAAAGAGCTCTATTCCAAGCATTCCTCAATTGAAATAGCTTCCAGTTCACCTCCTTACTGTGGGTGGTGGTTGTAATGATACTATTGTGATGCAAATATTTTCCAGTTCCATTTTTAATGTGGGCCACCATGCAGCAAGGAATGCAAGATGTGAAGGGGTAAAAAGAGCATAAAAAGAGGAGTGCTGATTTAGCTATGCGTAAATGTCAGTCCCGTTGGTTAAGACTGAATCCCAACCCTGCTCCTAGAAGACTTCTGTTTAAGTCACTGGATGAAATACATGCACACAATTGGGAGCTTGTATCAACTGGTAGTCCTGGTACTAAGATGAGAAACAAACAGAAAGCCCTCTCAGACCTTCTTTAGAGAGCTGAGAGGTATCAAAAAGGATAATTCCATGACAATTTTCACAGACCTGGTAAAATTCAAATGGAATTGATATAAATATTTATATTTATTGTCAGTCTTTTGTATTACAGGCTTACTTTGGGTCCAGTTGTCAATCTGATGATAGTTCTAATAATGACAATTTTGCAAAACAGGGATATCAGGTGTTTCTTGACAGTGTTAGACATATATTTTTTTGGCATACAAATCTCTTCAATAATCTGGGAAACAGCCACATTACTGGGTAGAAAATCTCTCCCTGCTGCATTTGCCTGGGTCTTCTCCCATCCCACCATTTTCATTGCATCTTTCCTCTGGGCTTAGCCCTGGGAGTACACAAGTCCTGTAATATCTGTTTTCACAGAGGCAATAGTGCCACTGATGTAGGAGTCCTGATGCTCTCCTCATCCTGTGGCATGGCCTTGTATGCATGGCAAAGCAGAAACTTTTGAAAATAACCTTTAGGGTAATGAAGGAAGCAGGAAAGGATTTGTTTGAAACAATGTCCTGGAACTCTTCAGAAAATAAAGAACTGAATCCAGAAGCACACCATTATACACGACAGCCTATCAGGTAGCTAAAATGATTCAAAAGATACTAATATAACACAAGGTAATGGAATGAAAACAAAGACCCTAGAAACTCAACAGCCAGAGCTTTGAGCCCAACTCCTCTGCTGCCTTTGAACATTTCTCATGATACTTATTTAGCAGTGAGGTGGCAGTTCAAGGAGCAAACCTAAACTTCTTCACCCAGTAGACCCAAGAAAGCACTGCAGATTGCTAATAACAGGAAGATGGTGCTTTCAGTGACACACTGCGAAGCTTGTGCCTTAGGGGGTTTGTCTTATGCCCATAGCTTTACATTAAGGGACTTAAAGCAGACAAGGTTTTACGGGCAAGATGGTATCTGCATATGTGTTTTATCACATCCATTGCCCTAGGGCTTTAAAGATTATACAGGTCTCCAAAAATCTTACCATTTTCTTCCCATTGTGACCCTCACTTTCCCCTTGTAACAGATTATTATTAGTCTTGCAAGGTAGGTGACCATTTCAAGCATTCATCTTTGGTTGATGGCTTGCAGAACTTGTACACAGAACAGGGTCCCACTGTGTAAGGTAATGTGACCACTTGAACTCATCTTACTAAACATTACAGATAGGGATAAAGAACCAGCTCAGATGGAATTACAGTCTCAAGACCTAAATACTACTTGTTTTACTCCTTGACAGCAGAACCAACAGAGACCTTCTCTGATTCTGTGGCCTCTGAAAAGCTAATTTCTGGAGTAAGCTCAGGTGATGACATTTCTTTCAAACCGTGCATCACCTTATGCAAAATCAGAAGTGCACTTTGGACTGAAGGATACAGAGGATTTCCAGGCACAGGGATGAATCAACTGAAATGGAACAGTAGGTTTTTAAGTCACATTGTGCTTGAGCAGGATTATAATGCTCTCAGGGCTGTGTCCCAAATCCCTTCTTCAAACACACCAGCATAATCGGCTTTTTAGGCCTTTCAGCTCCATGCCAAATGGCAAGAATGCCAATGCTGTTCACATGAGCCAAATTACCTCCAAATAAGACGTAACAGTATTGTCATCACACCACTCCAGTAACACTGTGCAGGAATAAAGAAATTGGATTTCCTTATCCTATATTGGAAGACGATCTATTACCATTCTCTTGTTAAAAGCAGTGATATCAAAGCCACAGGATTAAAAAAACAGAAATAGGAAATAAGCATTCCATGTTGCCAGAGACCAACATGCCTGTCACAGGACATCCTTATGTTTCTGGATACAGCACTATTACAAGAAGATTACCATGTGGCATCATGACACTCTGGAGCCTACTGTTCTTGCTGCATGGGTGCATAGGGAATGGACAGAGAGTTTAAGACCTCAGTACAGAGACAATCTAGAAAGCTTCTCAATGATTGCTGCCTGATGCAGTAATTGATTATGCTGAGACTTCCAGTCCCTCCAGGGTAATGTTCAAACAGTTCGATGGACACCATGGTAGTGGGAGATAAGCTGGTAGACTTTTCCCCGGGGTATTCATAGGTAGCTGTGAGGTGAAGAGATAAATTCGTTTCTCAGCTAAAACCAGGAAGAATTTTGGTCTTCACTGCCAGCTCACGCAGACATTGATCTTGTTTAGGAATCAACTAGAAGATCAATGACTTCTGGTGCTGCCTAGCTGAGATTGGTGACCAACATCCTGCATTCCTTGGTTATGCTTTTCTACACAATAGCTTACTCGTGCAGGCTACAGATGGCAATGCTTCAGGTAGCTAATGACCTGCTCTAAGCTGGCAATCAGCTACTGAAACAAAGTAAAGATCAGCAGCCTGAACCTTGTCTCATCTGTCACTGGGACCTTAGCCATGAACATTTTAGCTGCCAACAGCCATGAATTATTCCATATGTATGGTAAATTTAGGATGTTAAAGGTTTTGTCATACTTTAAAACAAGTGTATTACTGACATTAGAGGCAAGGATGGACCACTTGGTCCATCACTGATAATACCATGGCTATTCTCGTAATTATCATGGGCATTGACAACTCATTGTGAGATAGCTGCCCCCTTACACAGTATCTGTTGAAGAGATTTGGACTACAGGGCTCCATCTTAGCATCTTGGGCAAGACTAAGGATGATATTTGGCTATGACTACAAGGACAGGCTTTCTGTAGCTTTCTAGTTATAGATGAAAAGTTGACATAAATAGGCATGTTCTGACTAAGCCTGAATTAGTGCTCAGCCTAGAAGTTACAGAATTACATGCACATACAGGCTTCAGGAAATCAATACAGATCGATTCTCTCTCATGTGTTATTTAGATACCTGTAAACTGACCAGCATAGCTGTGCAGGCTACAGCTTGTTTGTTTGTTTGTTTGTTTGATACCCCAAAGAAGTCTTTGAAAAATACCAATTAACTAGAAACCCAGCTAGGGAATGTATCACTTATGGCAAACTTCTTGCCAGGAAAACATTTCTCAGTTTGTTTTTGTCGGGGTTTTTTGTTTGCTTGGTTTGTGTGTTTGCTTTCAAATCTAGAATAAAAGTCCTTTTCAAAATGAAGATAAAAACAAAACTTCCTCATTACTGTAGCCTCTTTGGGACAGTTTGGCAGACTAGAATCTGGTCTCCTTTCTGCACAAAGCATGGGTTGTCAGCATTAGACTTTCCTGAGATGGCATACTTTACTTACACAAAATAGCCTCTAAGAAATGTAGTTGTTTTTATATAGAATAAGAACATTTTTACATGTGGAATAGCTATGCTGAACAGCTCCCAGCCAGCTCTACTCCTGAAGTTCAGGTCAACAATTTGTTCACCAGAGCACTGTCACAACAATAAAAAAAATCAGAAAATCAAAAGATGTTAAGTGATCCACTCTGAAGAGTTCCTGACAATCTGAGCTGAATGTCAGTACAATATCTGTATCACAATACCATCTTTCTTTTCTGAAACTGTCACTGTCACTATAGTAACTGCCATATTAAAAAAAAAAAAAATCCCTTGCTAATCTTGAATATATACCTAAAATAGCCATGCTCACTGTACCAGTAATATCACCCAAGGATTTTGCCGTGCTCTCAGAAAGATCATAAATATAAAAGTTATAATGAAGAAATATTTTGTATTTGATAGAATGTCTGCTAGGTGTTGTACACAGAGTGCATCTCCTTAATGAATTAAGATGTTGAGACAGGAGATATAATGGAATAGAGAAAAGATGGTAACTACTTTAAAAGGGAGACATGACTAGATTGTGAAAGACAAGGTAGAAATAATTTTCTGCTTTACAGCTGTTATAAGGGCAAGTGGTAGTCATAACATACAATCTCTTTTCATGTTGCTGGAGGATAACATAACTGCATTGTCATGAGCAGACACAACTCACCATGTCTTGCTTGCCATTGTTCTCCATGCTGAATAGCTCCTGGATTCTGAAAATCACTGAGAAGTACTGTGAAAAACTGCATGTCACGTAGAGACAGCCAAGGGATAAGGCAGATCCCTACTGCACAATATATAAGGATCAGCATAAATTAGAGCTAGCACATGATCTGTCCTTCTGTGTGCAAAGACGGATTTTCTCCCAAAGTAATTAGGCTTTATGTGCAAAAAGCTTTTTTTTTACATTACTTGTTTATAGATGCCTGATCAGATACTAATCGCTTTATCATCTTCCTTAACCTAAATACTGTTGCAGTTGTCTAGCATTTTCAGTGTGGTAGTGGACATGGATATCAGCTGACAGATAAGTGTATCTCAAACACATAATTTTTGTTCCTTCCTTTATCTCACTGTAGTTGTGATATAATTACAGTCAGGTCTACATGTTCATAATATAAACATTTTTAAACGGTTTAAACTTTGATATATGAAATAGCAAGTTCTGCTTTCAATGTCACTGAACTTCCTTTTGTTGACCTAATATGCCTGTAAAAAGCATCCTGCAGGCAACGTTGGACACGAAATATCATTTTTTAGCAATATAAAAAAGATATATGCAGACATAGAGCCAACATTCCACGTTGTTGCTCCAATTCATTATAAACTGCAAGCACACATGGAAGCCGGCTGAGTCTCAGACTTATAAGGATGCAGTGGAAGTTGTATATTATCTACCCAGTCACTGGCTTCTCATTTGAGAAGGTCAAACAAAAGGAAACACCTTTGATGGCTTTATAGTCAAAATAAATGGATTGAAATTAAAATGGATTGAAATCACTTGATTGAATTCTGGAAATATTTGTTACATGACAATGGCCTTCAGACTATAACTATACTGAAAATTAGCTTGAGTGAGCAACCTACTCTTGGATGATGCCTGGATGGGCAGAGCCACACTGAACACATCCAGGGCAGCTAGGCTGCTGTGCAGCATGCAGCACAAACCTACTGCCTTGGCCTGAGCTGTTTGGTGCTGTTATAGAAAAGCTTGTTTCTTCTTCTGGCTTATGAAGCAAACAGTGGGAAGGCAGAAGTGGCCTGTCAGATTGTATGAAGCATTGTAAATGTCTGTCCTTCCTATAAAGTGGTTGGCTCCTAGTCCAAATTTCAGCTCAAGAATTCACCTGTGTCCATTGAAAGGGACACTGGAATGACAAGCGACCAGTTTTTTCTGTGTGGATAGAAAGAGTACAAGCAAGATCCCTATGCATACTATGATGTCCTTAGTCATTTCAGTCCCTCCCCCATTTTCTGTATTATGCTCTGTCCCATTCTCTACACATATTTGTTGTCCACATTGAGTCTTTTTGCACAGATGTCCACTGCACAGCTTCTATTTACCTAAATGGCAATGGGAACAAGGATTTCAGCAAGTGTCATATGAAGAATGAATTCTGCATCTCAGACTGCTGAATGAGAGGAGAAATGAAAATATGAACTGATCTTGGCAACAAAACAGAAAGCCAGTGTATTAGCTTAATTCTCATTTTCAGATCTCTGCTCAGAGATTAAATAAATAACCTTATGCTTCTGTTACAGGCAATGAAATCTAGAAAACCTGAGGAACAGAATGATTTTGCAGGATTATGAGACCAAGAGGAGGAGAAGCTTCCAAGATTTGGTGCATTTATTCAAGAGCAGAATTTAAAAGAGTCTTGCCCATCTGCTTCAAAACTAAAATAAAAATCTACCCCCTCCCCAAAGAGTTCTGAAATTTATTCCATATTTTCACTGAACAATTTATTGCACACTGTAACACCAGCACATACACTTAATCACAAGTCCTAAAATGTCAGAACTCTTTCAAGAAGCTGGGAGATGTTGGCCTCTGTCCCAATTAGTTCTTTTATTAGCTACTTTTGTAGAATATTTTTTAATTAACTGGGGATGGATTTGATCGGGAACTGATTTAAAAGAGCAGGTTATAAACAGCATATTGTTGCAGGGCAGGAGATCAGGTTATGTCCCAACAGAATTAGCTGTATTAGACTAAGACACTTTTATAACCTCATTTGTGTTAGAAAGAATGTTGCTTCTTATGTGTAATTTTTAAATGGTTGTTTTTAATATGTTTTTGCTTCAGACTGACAGAAGTATGCATTTTGAAGGATTATAGATTTCTTATATACTTTGAGATTTTCAAGGCAACGAATTAATGACATAGAACAAAGACTGTGTAGGTTTACCTGAAAACTTTATGGATATAGGTGTTACATAGCAGGTCTCTAAAAATTTGGACTGTGGGAAAATTTCCTCAGCTTTAAGAAGACATTAAATGTCTCAATACCTGTTGCCATGCCCCACTAGGACAGAATGGCTTGTCAGAGTCCCAGTTCTTTAAGATGTTGGTCATGGTTTAGCATCAGACTTTGTAGTTATTAGTGGTTGGACTCGATGATCTTACAGATCTTTTCCAACTGAAACAATTTTATGATTCTATGTGGATGGGATGATGAGAACTCTCTGTCCTGCAGGATTTTGTGGAAGGGGAGAAGAGCGTGCTGCCAAGGAGAGGCATCCTGACTTTTGCTAATTTTATCTTCTGTGAAAACATGCCTTGAACTCTGGGACTCAAACTGACATATGTCAGCATAATAGGCCATGTGCAACCTTCTCTTATTTTATATCAAGACTTGTGATGGTTTGGGAGTTCCCCGCCCCCCCCACACTTTGTAAAATGACCCAGACTAGAACTCAGCTGGCTNGAACCAAGAACACACTTAAAATTTGATATAGGTTTCATTGTTTTACTTTTTTGGGAGCAAAAATAGTTTTTCTTTAACTGTGAACCAAGTTCCATAAATCCAGCCTAGTTTCTGAAGTCTTACAAGGTTTTGCTAACATAAAGAAGGAAACTAATGAGTCTGCAGCTGAGTTTCTAATTACCAATCTTACTAATGATCCATGGGCTGTGACATAACAGTCTCTGTCCCACAGATATTCTCATTTTCCAGTGCTTACAGATATGAAAACAGAATGGATCTACTGAGAAAAGTTGTTCCATTTTTCTGTGTTAGCCACCTTACTGACCACTAAATAAGATTACCACACTTAAACTGAGTAAACACTGTACTCATTCTGTCAAAATTCAGTGATCCACCATGCTCTGAAAATAGCTTTGAAACCTTTTTTTGGTTTATTTTAAAACTTTTCCTTTCCAGAATATTCCTTGGAGATTTGCCATTTCTTTGACAGTTCTGGGAGAGAGACCCATCAGGCAGTTTGTCTGGTAATGTATATTGAGAAAAATCTATATAAATCCCACCTTTCCTCCACATTTGAGATAGAATTTAACTTATGTAATACTATTACAGAAAAGGTTTACTTGCCACTTGACTTAGATGATTAGCTAACTCAATGTTGTGGTAAGGATGAGGATTTATTTATAGGAAATAGATCCAATCCTTTAAAGATTAATAGGGCAACTGAAATGCCTGCATTGCTTCTTGAAACCAGAATCATTCTATTTTTGGAAGATCGTGTCAGTAATAAAGTCTAATTTGATGACAGATATGTTCAGATTTATTTTGTCCCCCTTTGATGTAAGATTTATAAGGTTTTGGCAGAGTTAAGCATCTGAGTCAGTCAGTATAAATGGGTATTGTTCTCCCTATGTAATACAGCCTAATAGTTCCCAGTCTTACAAAGCTCTGATGGAATAATCAAATCATGCTCTTATAATGCCACGTGCAGATTTTAAACTAATCCTTATCTTCTCCCTGAATCAATTGAGATAAAATACCTGTAATACTGAACTCAGTCTAATAGATTCCCTTTACCGAGGGAGGCTAATGCTAACGCTCATTTCCATGGTAACAGAGCGTGCAGAGGCATCTTCCATGTAGTATTTTGGGTTAAGCGTAGCAGAGTTCAGGTCCCGCTTTCCGCACAATCTAAACTGATGACGTACTGCGAATACGCAGTGCCGATCTCCAGGCTATGACAGCTGTCTTCCTTTGGGGACTCAGCATCCCCTGTGTGAAGCACTCCCACTGACTCTGCACTTCCTGCAGGCTCTGCCACGCCCCTGCCTGCTGCACAGCACCAGCCGCCAACTTCTGCTTGCCTGTTTGTCAATGAATTTATTTTTTGTTTATTCGAAATTAAGGGATGCCGAACTGCATGCTGCCCTTTGTGCACTGCCTCAGCACTGGCTGGGGTAACAAGGAGAGGGAGGACACAAAGACAGAGTAGCATTTCAACCTTAGCTGCCGTTCATCATTATGAGCTGGACCACAGAGCACAGACCAGCTCAGCTATACACGTTGCACTTCAGCACAGCAGCTTTTGTGAGCAAAGAATGCCTGTCCCTTGCATTTAATGCAGTTTATATTTTGCAGGTGCTCTAATCTCATCTGATTCCCAAAGTTTCTCAGGTGTAAGAGCCTGAATGCATGAAACCACCACCAACTATTTAGGAATCTATTTGTTGCCATAGTGGTTACTTTGAAAGAAGAGAAAAATAATTTAATTCTGGTATCTTATTGTGTCCATGTTAGCCAACAAGGACCTTGTGAAAAATGCTTTATTGCTCTTCAAATAGAAAACGTTACATTCTTTGAGGGAAAAAAAAAAAAGCATGGTATCTTTTCTCAGTTTCTCTCTCTTTTGTCTGTTTGTTTTAATTTAGTTTCATTCCTTCAGGCTTGGCTGTTCATTTCTCATCCTCTTTGAGTGCATTATTAATGAGTTCACTTTTCATTTATTATTATTTATTTGCATTACCTTAATGTATAAAGACCTATACTCCTTCCTGTGAAGAACTGTATAAATCACCAAACAAAGTGGGAAAAAACAAACAAACAAAACCAAAACAAAACAGGGAAATCATAAGAAACACTGCAAGTGTTTGTCAGCATGACAAACAAGGGTCTTTAGAGCACTATCAGCCTAAACATTCACATTCTAGTTAAGCAGGATCACAAAGGAGACTCTGGCAGGCCATTCTGTGATAGATTAACATCAACAATTTTTTTTAATGGATTTACATTTGCAAAGGACTAGCATCAGACCTACACATAATCTCTGTCTCAATTGAGCTCTTTAAGTAAAGTGAGTGTGGGAAAAGGAGGAAGGCTAGCCTGCAGATAGCACCATTATTTTCTGGAGTAGGATCTTTGCCTCTTGATGGTAACGACTATATAATGTACACATGCATGATTGCATACATGTGCAAAGAACGTTGTATACATAGAATCATAGAATGGTTAGGATTGTAAGGATCCTTAAAGATCACCTAGTACCAACCCCTGTGCCCTGGGCAGGGATGCCTTCCACTAGATCAAGTTGCTCAAAGCTTCATCCATCCTGGCCTCGAACACTTTCAGGGATGAGGCATCCACAGCTTCTCTGTTTCAGTGTTTCGCCACTCTCACAGTAAAGAATTCCTTCATTGTGTCTAATCTAAATCTCTCTTTCAGTTTAAAACTCTTACCCCTCCTCCTACCACTACACTCCCTGATAAAGTCTCTCCCCATCTTTCCTGTAGGTCCTCTGCAAGTACTGGAAGGACTTTTAAGAGCCTTCTCTTCTCCAGGCTGAACAGCTCCAAGTCTTTCAGCCTGTCCTCACACGAAAGGTGCTCCAGCCCCTTGATTATCTTTGTGGCACTCCTGTCAATGTACTTGAGCAGACCTATGCTTATGCTGGGGCCCCCAGACCTGAACATAGTACTCTAGATGGGGTATACATAGGCAGACAAATATAGTCCAGGGAATATGTTATTACTTAGAATAATCTGGATGGTTCAGCTTTTCATCTTTCTTCACTACTCAATAATACAAGAAAACCACATTCGCATGAAAATGCAACCAGCGTTGTTACCCCATAATATCACACTTCACAAAGTCAAATATTTGTAGGCTGAAAGCAAATGTGGTCTGTTTTTCACTCCAGTAATTTGTTGGAGGGGAGAGCTTCCCATTTCAGAGCTCTCAGGCACTCAATGATGCAGAGTAGTAAGTATGACTTCCCCCTTGAAGAGTTTCCATGGGGTATTATATAGAGAGGAAAGGGCATGGACTGACAGAAGAAATATGTTTATGAATGTTGAGGGCAATTTATTCTGTCTTTTCAAGCAAACCTAAGGAAAAATATGTCAAAAATACCTCAGCATGAGAAACTGATCTGTACTTAGTCCCTTGGCTTAATGTATCAGAAAAATACATGCATTTCAAACTGATCATAGAATCATAGAATCAACCAGGTTGGAAGAGACCTCCAAGATCATCCAGTCCAACCTATCACCCAGTCCTAGCCAATCAACTAGACTATGGCACTAAGTGCCTCATCCAGTCTTTTCTTGAACACCTCCAGGGATGGCAACTCCACCCCCTCCCTGGGCAGCCCATTCCAATGCCAATCATTCTCTCCGTGAAGAACTTCCTCCTAATATCCAGCCTAGACCTCCCCCCAGCACAACATGAGACTGTGTTCCCTTGTTTTGTTGCTGGTTGCCTGGGAGAAGGGACCGAGCCCCATCTGGCTACAATTCCCTCTCAGGTAGTTGTAGACAGCAATGAGGTCACCCCTGAGCCTCCTCTTTTCCAGGCTAAACAACCCCAGCTCCCTCAGCCTCTCCTCATAGGGCTTGTGCTCCAGGCCCCTCAGCAGCTTCACTGCCTTATCTCCATCCATGCCACACCATCTATTCCAGTAGTGTAGAAACTGCATTCATTAACACAATATTCTCCCAGGTTCACCATAAATGTGTGTTACAGGTATGAACCTGGGGCCGTGTTTGAATTTAAATCTGGATTGTCAGTATACTAGTCTACCTTTCAAAAACCAACACTTGACATGGATATTTTTCAGATTGCTGGGCTGACACAAATGCATATGGGCTATACAAGTTTCAGTTCTCCTTAGGGTTATGTTTTAATCAACATTTATTATTTCTGACCCTTAATGCATCCAGCTGTATAACAAATTTGTACTCATAATATCTCTTACTCCTGTTGCAAGATGTTCTCATCTCCTGAGCAGGGTTTATGTAGTAGTAAGTGACATACTAAATCTGAGCTGAGACACAGAGGCTGTTTCAAATAATTGTACATGGTACATGAACAAAATTGTGTCATATCCTGCTAACGCTGATGACTTGTATATATCTCATTAAGACACCTATAACAAGTGACCATTTAGTGATGAGATTTAAGAAAAGCTTACAACAACTCCAGCAACCAATCAGTCTGGGTAGGATTTTTCTATTCATCCTCCTCTGCTTTGACCCAAGGAACATGCTCATTTCAAATTCCATGCAATCAGTCTGGGCAGTCAATGCATCTACATAGGCTGCCAAAGCAAGACCCCAGCAACTGCCTGCACCAACAAATCTATTAAAAGGAATTCAAGTACTGTTGGTGCTATCCTTACTTTGTCACACTCTTTATCAAGGACAGACTGTAGAGGAGTCAAATCAAAGTCTCATTTTAGCAAGGATTTGGTGAAGAGGTGAGACTTGAAGTCCCAGCACGTCCCCAGGGCCCAGCATTCCTACGAGTTTTCAGCTGGTTGAAAGCCTCTCTTACAGGAAACTGAGCAGAGAGGCAGGGATTGAGCGAAGAGCACATCCCTTGGTGAGGCCAGCCTGGTGCCTGGTACATGTGTCCACGCAGAGGACCCACTGCACCATTATGAGTTCTCTGCATGTGCACAAACCTCCTCTGTTCTCTTCTTCACCTGCTTAATCTTTCTGTTCTTCTCACAACCTTGTAGATCCATGTCACTTCACAGCTAAACCTCTTCTTTCCCTCCCCTCCCCTTCTCTACCCAGTACATCACTTTTTTCTTTCCATTTACTTGTTATTCTGCTCTACAAACACTTGAAAGTGCTTAAATGGAACTAAATTACATTCAAGCATTACCTTGTTGATTTTCACGTGGCTTTCTTTCCCTAGATCTACTTCACTTTAAAGATTCTTCAAGACAGACCCCATGTATTCTGCTTTCAATTGAGCTGCACCAAACATAACTCATAACTAATAAGTAAATAAGAGCATTTGTGAAGGACTGCAAGCAATCAAACTTCTATATTTTGGGCAAAGATATCCCACTGATGATTATTAGCCCATATGCATGTAATTCTAGAATTCTTCTCAGTTCTGTGAACATCTTTGGCTAACCAGTGCTCCTGGCTTTTCAAGCTTCACCCTTAGATATTTAACACAAGTGCTTGTTCTGTCTTCAAAATACTCTAATGTTATAAATCTGCTTCTTAGGCTCTTGAACAAATTACATCTATGATTGTGATAAATGATGGCTTTCAAATTTCTCAAGAGGTTTGAATGCTTACTTTGTTATTGTTTTATCCTATTTTCTTTTTCATTATGCAAAAGCTTATTTTTTTTCAAACAGAGCTAACCAGAAGACACCAATGTGTTTGAGAAGAACTGGGAAATGATAATTGAGAACTAATGATTTCATATAATTTGAATCCTGTATAGTAAAGGGCATGCCTGAGGATAGAAAAAAGTGATTCTAAATTTCATAAACAATCAGAAGTATTATTTACTCTGTTTTTAATGCAAGGAGGACATGGAAGAGATCTGACTTAGCCAGCATGGCTTCACCAACCTAGTGGCTTTCTAGAATGGAGTGACTACATCAGTGGGCAAGGGAAGACCAGCAGTTGTCATCTATCTGGTTTTCTGTGAAGCCTTAAACACAGTCCCTCACAACATCCTTCTCTCTAAACTGGAGAGATGTGGATTTGATGAGTGGATTATTCAGTGGATAAGGAATTGGCTGGATGGTTGCATCTAAAGGGTAGAGTTCAATTGCATGACATCCAGATGTGGATAGGTTACTAGTGGTGTTCCTCAGGGATCTGTACTGCAACCAGTTCTGTTCAGTATCTTCATCAACGATACAGACAGGGAGATTGAGTGCATGCACTGCAAGTTTGCTAGTGATGCCAAGCTGAGTGGTGCAGTTGACACGACTGAGGGATGAGATGCCATGCAGAGGAATCTAGACAGGCTGAAGAAGTGGGGTCAGGTGAACCTCATGACATTCAATAAGGTGAAGTGCAAGGTCCTGCATGTGGATCAGGATAATCCTTGATACCAATATAGGCTGGGGGGTAATAAAATTGAGATCAGTTCTGCAGAAAAGGACTTGGGGGTACTGCTGAATGAGAGGCTGGACATGAGCCAATTGTGTGCACTTGTAGCCTAGAAGGCAAACCTGGGCTGCATCCAAAGAAGCATNACCCAGTACATCACTTTTTTCTTTCCATTTACTTGTTATTCTGCTCTACAAACACTTGAAAGTGCTTAAATGGAACTAAATTACATTCAAGCATTACCTTGTTGATTTTCACGTGGCTTTCTTTCCCTAGATCTACTTCACTTTAAAGATTCTTCAAGACAGACCCCATGTATTCTGCTTTCAATTGAGCTGCACCAAACATAACTCATAACTAATAAGTAAATAAGAGCATTTGTGAAGGACTGCAAGCAATCAAACTTCTATATTTTGGGCAAAGATATCCCACTGATGATTATTAGCCCATATGCATGTAATTCTAGAATTCTTCTCAGTTCTGTGAACATCTTTGGCTAACCAGTGCTCCTGGCTTTTCAAGCTTCACCCTTAGATATTTAACACAAGTGCTTGTTCTGTCTTCAAAATACTCTAATGTTATAAATCTGCTTCTTAGGCTCTTGAACAAATTACATCTATGATTGTGATAAATGATGGCTTTCAAATTTCTCAAGAGGTTTGAATGCTTACTTTGTTATTGTTTTATCCTATTTTCTTTTTCATTATGCAAAAGCTTATTTTTTTTCAAACAGAGCTAACCAGAAGACACCAATGTGTTTGAGAAGAACTGGGAAATGATAATTGAGAACTAATGATTTCATATAATTTGAATCCTGTATAGTAAAGGGCATGCCTGAGGATAGAAAAAAGTGATTCTAAATTTCATAAACAATCAGAAGTATTATTTACTCTGTTTTTAATGCAAGGAGGACATGGAAGAGATCTGACTTAGCCAGCATGGCTTCACCAACCTAGTGGCTTTCTAGAATGGAGTGACTACATCAGTGGGCAAGGGAAGACCAGCAGTTGTCATCTATCTGGTTTTCTGTGAAGCCTTAAACACAGTCCCTCACAACATCCTTCTCTCTAAACTGGAGAGATGTGGATTTGATGAGTGGATTATTCAGTGGATAAGGAATTGGCTGGATGGTTGCATCTAAAGGGTAGAGTTCAATTGCATGACATCCAGATGTGGATAGGTTACTAGTGGTGTTCCTCAGGGATCTGTACTGCAACCAGTTCTGTTCAGTATCTTCATCAACGATACAGACAGGGAGATTGAGTGCATGCACTGCAAGTTTGCTAGTGATGCCAAGCTGAGTGGTGCAGTTGACACGACTGAGGGATGAGATGCCATGCAGAGGAATCTAGACAGGCTGAAGAAGTGGGGTCAGGTGAACCTCATGACATTCAATAAGGTGAAGTGCAAGGTCCTGCATGTGGATCAGGATAATCCTTGATACCAATATAGGCTGGGGGGTAATAAAATTGAGATCAGTTCTGCAGAAAAGGACTTGGGGGTACTGCTGAATGAGAGGCTGGACATGAGCCAATTGTGTGCACTTGTAGCCTAGAAGGCAAACCTGGGCTGCATCCAAAGAAGCATGGCCAGCAGACTGATTCTGCTGCTTTGTTCTGGTCAGACCCCGCCTGCAGTACCATGTCCAGCTTTGGATTCCTCAAAACAGGAAGGACATCGACCTGCTGAAGCAGGTCCAGGGTAGGGCCACAAAGATGAAGCACCTCTCCTATGAAGACAGGTTGAGAAAGTTGGGGTTGTTCAGGCTGGAGAAGGCTCCAGAGAAACCTTATAGCAGTCTTCCAGCAACTGAAGGGCCTCTATGGAAAAACTGGAGAGGGACTACTTATAAAGGCATGTGGTGACAAGACAGGTTTTAAACTAGAGCAGTGCAGATTTAGACTAGACATTAGGAAGAAGTTCTTTACTGCGAGGGTGGTGGAACACTGGAACAGGTTGCTCAGAAAAGTTGTGGATGTCTCATCCCTGGGGTGTTTAAGACAAGGCTGGATGAGGTTGCAAATAACCTGATCTAGTGGAAGGTGTCCCTGCCCATGGCAGGGGAGGAGTGGAACTAGATGATCTTTAAGGTCCCCTCCAATTCAAGTCATTCTACGATTCAATGAAAAATTATGGGCTGTGGAATAAAAGAAATTATGCTGATAGAGGAAAAGGCTGTAGTTATTGTGGTATTCTCCAAATAGTCTGTCTTTGTTGGATATATTTCAAGTTTCTACTCACATACTGGGACCTCTGTCACACATGCCAAAAAATCAAAGAACATGAGCTTGGCATTGATCTCAAAACAGGCTGGTTCTTCAGTCTCCAGGGATGGGCTGGCAACTGGCTGTCACTTCCAGCTGGTGATGACTGCATGCTTTGAAATAGAGATGCAAACTAAATCACGCAAGTGCTGATAATTTTCCAAAGTCTTTCTTTTCTTTACCACATACCCAGAAAGACAGGACATTTTCTTCATAATTCCCCAAGGAAAGAATTGCAAAGCACCTTAACCCACTACAGCACACAAACTGTGACCTCTGCTCCAGACAGCCTGGGGACAAATCCAGCATTAATGAGGCTATGGTGAAAGAGAAGAAACAGAAGAAAGAGTCCAATTATGAGAAAAATGAATTTTTTTTTCCCCCCAGTGTTTCTCCAGAAAACAATCTGCATGCTCTCTATAGACTAGTGAAAAGACATTTTATCTTTCATAAATTAGGGATCCTGGAAACTTTAAAGTCTCTAAGGGAAGCTCTGGTCTCTGGAGTGGTTAGTACTCGAATTTTGAAATGTGAACTCTCTTATGATAAAGACTTCTCTTACTTCTTTTAATCTCAACCAGTTAGTGTGTTAGTAAGTCCAAAGTCTGTTCTCAAAATGCAGTGCCTCTAAGAAGTTTTATTTCATCATGATCTTCTGCTTCTAATAAAGTTGACTTTATTGTATTGCCTACGACTAAACTGAAACTTTCTCAAAATGCCCTCTTTTTTGTTTTCATCATTCACATTTTCTCTTTAGCCTGTACCACTAAGCTCAGGTCTCAAAACCAAAAAAGCAATATCCTGCAGAATGACTTGCAAATTGAACATTTATTGCATAACACGTGCAGATTACAGGAATGTGTATAGATCCTAACTAAACATGTCATTACTTAGTACTGAAAAATTTAGCAGCCCTGTAGTGTGAACTCAGTCCCATCCAAACCAGCATAATCTCTGTTTTGAAAAATCATTAGTACCTTTCTTAGATTTCAAGATTTTCTCTAATTTTGATTTGACATAAAGGAGAGAAGGAAACTCACTACTATGAAGTGATCAGCTGTAGCAGAAAAATAGTGAAGAACAGAACTGATTTATTCTGATTATAAGGCATCAGTAAGCTGTTAGAGTTCAAAGAATAAATTGAATAAAGCATCAGGCCAGAATACAGGACTTTATTGAAAGCAAACATTTCTAGCCATCCTAGATCTAACTTTTTTGGAAAGTGAAAAACACATTTCTAGTGACTCATATACTTCCTCCTCCTCACACTGATTGAGGGGATACACAGGGCTAGGAAAATGGCTAGGCTCTATTTCACATAAAGATTTGAATTGCATTAACTGTATCTTGGGAAAAGTGTTTCTAGGCAGTATCAATGTGCTTATAAAAGTAGAGCGTATTCTGAATCACACAGGGAATAGATTTTGTTCCTAAAAACATTTTCATACCAATATTCTAGTACATAAATCAGAAATTTTACAGAGCTAATTATCATAGTATACAAAAAATAACCTGACATCCAAAGGCATTGTTTGTCCTAGGACAAAACTCTGACATGTATAATTCAGGTAGCAACCAAAAAAGTCTTTGGTTGCTTGATCTCCTATGGAAAATACTCTACTGGAAGTATACTTGTTCCATCCTGCCCTTTTGGCTAAACTGAAACTAAATGCATCTTGAGACTTAATCGTCCTTCAGAGATAATAACATGAAACTGAATCCTGCTCTCAGCTGTAGCTGCTTTAATCTGGAGTAAGGCCTTTGAAGTGGGATTCATTTTTGTGCAACACACTTTTCAATGTATTCACTGTTCACAGGTTTAATTTGGAAATCCCATTTTCATCAGCATAAAGCATCACACTAACAATTAACATACTAACAACTGGCAGTCCAACAACACACTGCTCTCCGAGGATCTGACCACTCCTTGAAAAGGAGAATGATTGTCAGCTCACAAAAAGATTGCAGTGCACAAATCTTACGTGGATTAAAAAGCAGAAATCACCTCCATAAGAGTATCGTGAAAGGTCCCTGGGGCATCTCAGCGCAGCTCCCACAGAGACAGAGGAGGCCAACATTGTTGTTCTGATGACAGCCACTTTTTTCTGCCTCTGCCTTTCCTGAGGACAACACAGGAGCTGCTGGCACCTACCCCTGCCTCGAGCTGTGTGGTATGTGTGCAGTCATATCCTCACTTCTGGGAAGCAGCTGAGGGCATTGCTTGCCTCAGGCAGTGGCATGGGGAGAAGCGCTGCCGGCACACGACTGCACACCCGATCCTTGGAGACATGTGTTGCTCTCCTGGGTGCAAGGCTAGGCAGGGATGCTGCCCTTGCCACCATTCACCCCTTCAAAAGCAGCTGCACTAAGCACATGCTGCATCAAGAGCCCTGGATTTTCAGTTTTGATGCCACTTTTTGTGACCGACCTGAGAACAGTGATGCAGCTTAACATGCTGCTAAGTGAGGTGGTTTAGCATTATCACTGGGGGAGTTCAAATGCTGGCTGATAAAAATCTACAGGGATTAATGTAGTGCAAGATCCTGCTTGAAGCAAGAAACTTAATGTATTTTTTGTCTTCTCCTGACCCCTGGCCCAGTCTTTCACGTATTTTCTTCTTTGATTTACTTATTACCCTGTGAGTTTTAAGCTATTACCTTTTACTTTTTGTTTTGCTTTGTTTTGTCTGGTGTTTGAGGCCAGAAGCAAATACTGTTTAAAAGGTCTCAGCACTGCAGATAACATTTGTTTCTTCACTTCTTAAGATAACCTTCATACTGTTTAACATGCTTAGTCTATGCTGTGAATTTTGAAGACAGATGCAGTGCCAGGCAAGCCATGCAATCACAGAATCATTAAGGTTGGAAAAGAACTTTGAGATTGTTAAGTCCAACCATACCCCAACTACCATGACTACTAAACTGAAGTGCCACATCTACATGTATCTTGAATATCTCCAGGGATGGTGACTCCACCGCCTCTCTGGGAAGCCTGTTCCAACACATCATTACTCTTTCAGTAAGGAAATCTTTCCTAATATCCAATCTAAACTTCCCTTGGCACAACTTAATCCCATTTCTTTTCATCTTATTGCTAGTTACCTGGAAGAAGAGCCCAACACCAGCCTCACTACAACCTACTTTCAGGTAGTTGTAGATGGCAGTAAGATCTCCCCTTAGCCTGCTCTTCTTCGGACTAAACAACACAGCTCCCTCAACCACTCCTTGTATGACATGCCCTCCAAACCCTTCACCAGCCTCACTGGTGTTCTCTGAACATGCTTCAGAACCTCAGTATCTTTCTTATACTGTGGCACCCAGAATTGAACACAGTACTCAAGCTGTGGCCTCACCAGGGCATCTCCTGCTGCTGCCTGTCCTCTGAAATATATTCCAGCTGTGGCCAGGAACAGCTTTCTGGCACACTGACAAGCCACCATGTACATGAGCATTTGAGGCTTGTTCTTGCAGAGGAAGCCCTCTTGAAGGGATACAATTACAGTTCTGCTCTCCAACTGCCAGCTGGGACACACCAGGCCTTTAATCAGCCCTTGAAACCCCAAGAATATAGCCAAGATGCCTAAGGAAGGAACATCCCCACACCATCTTTCCTCTTAGCTGTCACAAAAGTGCCTGCTGTCCCTCATTGCACATACAGGGGAGGCAGCAAGGCAAGTCTCCTAGCTGAGGCATCTCCATCAAGTGCTTTAAATTAGCTTCTGTGAGAACCCTGCAAGCATGGTTTCTCTGCTGCTGCACACACCCAGGCCCCTCCAGGCACCAACACAGACAGACCAGCCTGCTATCATGCCTGTGGTAGCAGCTTTGCATGGCCCAGAGCTCACAGCCACAGCTTCAGCCTATGCTCTGGATCTGAAGGCAGAGGGGGATTGCTTTCAGCTGAACCTGAGTCTCATTTGGAAATGTGCTATCTGATGCACAGAAGTGGGTAGTGTTAGTGCTGTGAGAAAGACTGATGTGCACAGGCAAAAGGAATGGAGTCACAGGTCCAAAAACTGATCAAAATCTTGGGTATCTGCAATGGTTAGGGAGCTGGGAGACTGGAAACCTGCCAAGAAGGTTGTGCTTAGAGTCACAGAACAATTTAGGTTAGAAGGAACCTCAGAGATCACCTAAGTCTAAACCAATCCTCAAAGCAGGGCCAACCTCAAGTTACAGCAGTTGCTTAGGGTTTTCACCACCTGCATGTTGAAAATCTCCAAGGGTGGAAGCTTCACTGTCCCATGAAGCAGCATGACCCAGTGCTTACCCATTCTTAGTGTGAAGATGTTTTTCCATACAGATAGAGCAGCCCATCCTACGACATGTGACTGTAGCTCATCTTCCTTTGTTTTACATCTCCAAGGAGAGGTTGGCTCTGTCTTCTCTATAATATCCTTTTAGTTGAAAGCAGGAGCAAAATCTCTCCTTAACTTTCTTCTCTCCAGGCTGAGCAAGCCCACATCCATCAGCCTTTCCCCACATGTCACATGCTCCAGTCACTGAATTCGTCCAACTTGTCTCTCCTGTATATGGGGGACTAAAACTGGACACAGTCCTCTCAGTAACAGATTGAGAGGAGCACTCAGTTTTATCTGTCTATAGCCATTCTCAAAGCTACTCACTTGCCAACTACTGTACAAATAAATCCAGGTTATTTATAAAACAGATTGTTCTGGATTTCTCAATATTCTTGAAAGTCCCAACAGAAGCTGGGGTTAGACAGGGTTGCTTGTCTAGGTGAGGGAGTTAGATCTGCTAAGAGGTTTCACAGAACAGTTCTTTGTTCTGCCTGTGCTACCAGAAGGACGTTCCAGAGTCGAAAAGGGTTTTGCTCATTTTCGGGTAATTTTACAGTTCCTGTGCTTGTATTTCCCAGTCCTTCTGTAATACAGCTTCCTTTTCTATCTACTAGGCTTGCTCAACAGTTCATATCCACTATGTTGACATTTAGTCTTCTGGCCCAAATGCCTTGTTCCATTTTGAGTTCTTCTCAGCTCAAATGACTTTAAAAAAATAATATCATCTGTCTGAAGGCCCAGCTGTTAGCTAAAAATTCACGTGGTTGCAGCTAAAAGCCCTCTTTCAGAAGATGTCACTGAGAATCTCTCTGCGTAAAGTATCTCCAAGGGACTAGAAGAGAGAGGAGTAGTTGAATGGAGAGTGCACAAAAAGGTACAGACTGCCAGCACAAAGCAGGAGACGTTGAAGAGGCTCAGAAATGACCTGTTGACTGATGTTGAGTAGCACTGTATACAGGTCAGGCAAACAGCTGGCATGATGGCAAGGGAGGGGAAAAAAAGACACTGCCCATGGAGAGAGAGGACAGAGGTGAGCCTCCATTGACTGAGACAGGCAGGACAGCTTGTTTGCGTGTCTGCCAGTGAGGACTTCATCCAACACAGCCTCTGCATAGCCAAGCTTCACTCTCCTTCCTGCATGCAACCATCAAAGCTGTAGGTAGCAGTTGTACACTTTGTGCTCTGCATCAAAGCATGCTGGTTTTGCACACTTTTTGACTCTGTGTCTTTCGGTAAAAGCAAAGTTTCCAACTCTTTGTTTGCCTGGGCAGCTTAACCCAGAAACTTGGCTGTCTTGTTAATTGTTTAGAGCACTACCTTGCACAAGTTGGCAAAAATAAACTACAACTCGCAAACAATTCAAGGATTTTAAAGTTCTTCTGTGTATGGTTGAGGAACTACCATGAGCCAGGGAGTATCTGCAATAGACAATAAGCACTTTGCTACCCTGTTTTGAAGAGGAAATGTGGATGCAGGCCATTTGGCCTCAGAGAAAGGTCCCGAGGATCTTTAAAATAATTGCAGTCTCTGTTTCTGGCACTGGGATCTCATCCTGCTACTCTCTCCTATATTTTGTTCTCCCCAGTTTCATCTGCTGCAGATTTGGTTCTGATACTGACCTGCTATTCATGCCTTCCTTACTGTCACTAACAGTAGGGCTACCTGCTACTGTTAAGAGAACTAAGAAACTGTATGAGACCCATACATTTCCTACTTAGGAAGGAAGAAGGGAAAAAAAGAATAAATAAAAAAAATGGGGAAGAAAAAAAAGACAAATACAACAAAAACAAATGCTAGACCTAAATGTTCCCTTCCAGTAAACCAGCAAACTGACAATACTAAATAGACGAAAAAATTGCACCCAGGGAAGCTAAGGAAAACCTTATCTATGCTAGTGCCACTGTAAGAAGAAGGAGAGACAAACTGAGGTTCTGTATTTCAGTGAAAGAGACAGACGTGTATCTTTTTTCTTCCAGGAAAGAATTTAAACAAATAAACAATGTTTGGGACAAATGAAGAGTTGACATCTGAAGGCCAGCCGACCACAAAAGTTAACAGTGGAGAGATTTGTTTGTCTTCCAGATATAAAGGAGAAACAGATTCTTTTTTTGACAGTTACCAAGTGGTTTAACGTGGCAATCGTTTAAGCTTCGAAAGTTTAATCTTCACTTGGAAGTATTTTCTGGCTGTTGCCTGCACTCAAATAAACATTTCCTAGTAATACATCAGCTTCCTCTGCATCTTGAGCTGAGACTAAAACTGAGTTTTGCCTAGAGCTCTCAGGAACAAGCATATGGATTCTACCTGCCCTGTAAACACAGCAGTGATGTATGGTGATGGAAGTCAGGTATACTTTATTGTTCTTTTGCATAGTAATGCTATTTATCAGCTCAAGTGAAAATTAGTTCTCCAGTTACTCTGTGGTTTTATGTGTCTAGTGACTTGGGATGAGTTGATTACTGGAATATATATATATATATAAACAAAGTAATTAAGCATTACATGAAAACCTATTTGATAATTTCCTACATGAGACTGCATTTGAGACAGGACTTAACTCTTCTAAGTGATTCGTAGAGAAAGCATTTGTTTGATGACATGTTCGCTGTTTTGGCTAAAATTTTAGATGAGTACATTGCTTTAAGAATGGCTAAAGAGTTACTGTCTACTTCATTAGGTTGTTGCTGAGAAACAGTCTCAGATTCTTACAAAAGAATAATGCCGCCTTATGCCATATTTCTACTTGAAAGAAGCAACTTGCAAAGATTTTAAAAAAAATCTTTGCATTCATTGAATTCTAAGCTTTGATAATATTTTATATATTAAACTTACCCTGAAGTTTGCAGAAATCTGGTAAGTATTGAATACTGTGAATGTCATCTTAGTGTTACTTTCTGCCTTCTAAATAAAAGCTAATGACTACAAATAAGTAGGTCTGTCTGGCTTTCAGAAGACATAAGGGAAGTGACAGACTGGTACTGTGCTTGCTGACAATGCATAGGAATCACAGAAGGTCAGTTAATTTTGCTACCAGATGCTCTGCAAATGGTGAGGAAAGTACATGTACCCTGTTTGTGCTAAGCCTATTAATGTAGTCATTAATTGCTGCCTCCTGCTCAAACAGCATGAATGTAAAATAAATTAAATGTTATTGAAAGGATTGATCTTAGACCAACTTGATTTTCAAACTAAGACTTACAAAGCACTATTTCATGCTTGGTAATCATAACATAGAAAATGTCACTGTGGGCATGAGCACCTAGAGAGAGACAAATGAGGACTCACAGCTCATTTCTTTTCTGAGAACACCTTTCTGAATTATTTTCTTCAAAGTAACTGCAAGTGCAAAAATTCCCAGTGAAAATTTCACCAGGCTTAATATTTCAATATCTTGATACTTTTGGAAAGCATATTTTCCCTTATTTAACACAACATTGCTTGTCTTGGCCTTAAAAATACCAGCTCAGATGTTGTGCTTTGCTATTCAGAAAGCACAAAGGAATTGAATATCCCTTTTTCTTTGTGATTCTTAGGTGAACCTGGGATCAGTTCTAGTTTGTGATGCAAGACACACACACTGCTCAGGCTGATGCCTGGAGCAAGATGCTCTCATTCATGCCATTCTTCTTCCTTAAGATTATTTTTGCACCAATACCCATGACTTATTGCATTGCAGATCTGCTTTATCAGATGTGGCTCAACAGAGAATTAGTGAGAAGATGAACCTGTAAACAGCTAGTAAAGCAGAGTCATGCCAGCTGTCTTTCTTACACAGTGTCAAACAGCTACATCAGAAAGGGTCTATCTTGTGGATCATATGCCATTTAAGAGTAAGTACACTTTTGTGCTTCACCACCTGAGATACATGTTCTTTCAAGACTAGGAAGCCTGACACATGGGGGAAACTGAAATCGTGAAATTTTACCTTATTTCTAAAATAGAAACACTTCCTCCCTTCAAAAAGTTTGAAATCCTCCCTGGAGGAAATTTATGCAAAACATTAATCATTTTAGTGTTACAGTGTTCTGCTTCAATTGTAGCTTCTCAGAACACATATTTCGGCAAGTAGATATAACATTCTGCAGGAATAATACGCTAATATTATTATTTTTTTATATTACAGAATTATAAAATCATAGAAATGTGTGGGTTGGAAAATACCTTTAAGATCATTGAGTTGAACCATTAACATAGCACTGCCAAGTTGACCACTAAACCATGTCCTCTAGTGTCATATCTATCCATACCTCGATCACTTCTCTAGGCAGTTCCAGTGTTTAAAAAACACTGCTCCAGTGTTTAAAAAAACTTTCAGTGAAGAAGTTTCTTCTAATATCCAATCTAACATTCCCCTGGTGCAACTTGAGGCCATTTCCTCTTGTTCTATCACTTGTTACTAGGGAGAAGAGACCAACACTCACCTCTCTATAAGCTTGTTTCAGGCAGTTGTAGGGAGCGGTGAGGTCTTTCTTGAGCTTCCTTTTCTATAGAGTAAACAATCCCAATTCCCTCACCCAATGCTCATAAGACTTGTTCTCCAGACCTCCACCAGTGTTGTTGCCCTCTTCTTGACACACTCCAGCACCTCAATGTCCCTCTTGTAGTGAGGGGCCCAAAACTGAATACAGTATTCAAGAAATGTTCCTAACACAGAGCCCTGCCAAACACCACTTGTGTCTGGCCACCAAGAGGATTTAATCCCTTTCGCTACCACTCTCTGGGTCTGACCATCCAGCAAGTTTTTCACCCAGGGAAGAGTCTACCCATCCAAGCCATGAGCAGTCAGTTTCTTCAGGAGAATGCCACGGGAAACGGCATCAAAGGCTTTACTAAAGTCTAGGTAAACTATTTTACCTAAAAGCTAATTTAAAAATGTAATTGGAATGGTTTATCCTGAGGAGTAGTGTAGAAATCTTTCCTTCAAAGCTGTCAGTTTCACAGTAAGTTTGGTTCTGATGGATCTGAATTCTGCAAGGGGAAGCAGAACTTCCAGTCTAGTGAGAACCTGCTGCTCCCAGGTACCAACAAAAGGTAAATGACTCTATTTGCACAGCCTACTTGCTTTAGCTAAAATACTACTAAATGTGCATGGAAGAAGCTCTGTAACAAGTACTATGTGTCACACTTATAAGGCCAGTCACACTTCTTATTCCTCTACCTTTTTCAAAAAGAGGCCAATCCTTTCTTATCCCCAGTTCTAAGAAATCTCTAACCCATCTGGACACCAGCCTTTTCCCAAGATGAGCTCCATGACACCAGGGAAGGAGGAGAAAGAGGGCTTTGTTTCCATGGCAGATTTAGTGCCATCACTCCCTGCAGTGAGCAGATACCACAGATGACCTTGCTTCAATGGAGTTTTACATGGCAGGTAAAGCACAGGAGGAGTCACACAGAGGTGTTACTCAGTGGTTTTTCCATAAAGGCCATATATAGTCCATCTCAGCACTCCTTGGGAATGTATCCTTTCCATCCTCAGTAACGAGAATCTACATCGTGGTGATGCAAGTGTGCAGCTGGACAGAGGCAGATCTCTGACAGTTCCGAGTCAGAAAACTCAGGCACATATCATACAATCAAGCCACAGTGCATATCTAGTGCCTACCTGGAGGCAGACAGGCTGTTAGCAACTTCAACATGTCCTACTCTGCCTGTGACGCTGTTGCTAGGATGCCAACTGTGGCAGTGGTGTGTGAGATGTGGAGTGCCCAAGGTGCACAAATCTTCCTGACATGCCAAGACAGGTCAGGCAGCATGCCAGACTTTTCACTGTGCCTCAGCCCTGGCATGTAAAGACAATTAAGGAGTAGTCTCTGGGTATTCTGTCCATCAAATTGCAAATGTCCATGTTTCTGCAATAGGGATGCATAGGACTGCACCATGCTTCAGTCTACCCTGCAGGTATTACAGGCTAGCCTTTGAGCCCAGCTCTCATCAGAGCTTACCCCTCTCATCATTACATACTTCCACGCAGTCACCTGATTTTAACCAACCCACAGAGCAGTGCTAACAGTGATTACCTTGGCAGGCCTGAGTTATTTTCAGTGCCTGCAATTCTGTTCCCTCCAGGTGTAATTACAAAGCGATTAAAACCAGCCAACTGTCTCCAAGTATTATTTCTTCAGAAAGCAGGTCTCAAAATAGGTTATACATACTTTCCTACCTCAGCTGTAGCTCAGGATGGCCTCAAAGCACCCTCTGTCTTTCTTTGCCTAAGCTGGCAAACCCCAGCCCTTCTTTTCTTCTGTTATTATTAATAGTAGCGAGATACTCTGAAGTTTTCATTTCCAGGCCTACCAGCTCCCTGCCTGCGGGCAGGACTTCAATTCTGTATGATAAACTGCCTCTTCACTTTTTACTCCAAGGTTGTTCATGACATCTTGTATAATGTTTCCCTGGTTTCCCCTAACCCCTACAGTTAGGCCAGGACTACAGATTCATAAAGGAAAGTCTTATTGTCTAAGACCTTCCCTTCGCTGACTAGGTCATTTACAGTTCTTATGAGCTTGCTTCTCAGTAATCCTGGTGCTGCTACACAAAAGCTACCACGTACCAAAGCTACACAACAAACAATCTGCTACAGGCAAAGAAAAAAGGAGATGCTTTAAATTTAGCCAAAAAGGAGCTGAAAAGAAATACCAAAACACATGAAAAGATTAGTTTAAGAGGTGATAAAAATTAGTTTAAGAGATGGAGTGTCTGATTTGTGTAAGTCAGTCAGAAATAAAAGTTTCCTTCTAGCTTTGTTGGGCAGCCTGTAAGAAATACTTGAATTTCCAACCCACATGGTTAATATGCTTTCTGCAATATTACAGCTTCTCAGAAAAGTGAAAGGAGTAGACTTCATCTAATATAATAGCAATTATTCATACTTAAAAAATAAAATAAAATAAAAATGGGGAAACATAACTCTGGTGATTAAGAAGTTCCTGAATGACGAATTTGTGTCTTGAGAAATGGCACCTATTAACCTACAGAGCACAGATGAGATCTGTGTTAACACAGTAAGCAAACACAAAAAGATGCAACCCTCCCTGCTTTCCTCAGTGTAGTTGTGAACTGAAGTGCAAATCATAGCTGCCTTACATATGCCAGCATGGGACCACTCTGGTAAAAGTGCAATAGTTGTATTAAAAATTAAGACCAGTAACGCTATGAAGAAAGGCCACTCATTAACACCTTTGCATAGTGCCTGATAAAGTAATTCTCTTCATACTTGTGCATTCTGATTGCAGGTAACATGAAACATTTTCTACTTCCAAACACTTGCATCTGCATTACAGCTGTGGCTCCAGAGGTACTTTCCATTCTTTGAAGCTTTCACCTCAACGTGTTACTTGATGTTGTGGAAGTCACTATCATTTTATCAGAGTGAACTTAATTTTTCACAGTGGTGAAATATCAAATGCAATTTCTTTGAGCTAAAAAAACCCACCTTAAGGTGAAAATAGAAATGCCTAGAACTGCGAGCACCACCGTCACCTATGCAAATTTCTGAAATATATCTGCAAAGGGCGAATGAGCAAATTGGTCATTTTTGTGTTAAGCTGCTGTAACAACCATTGCCTTGTTTGCCTTTTCGTTATTTCAAGGTTTAGGAATAAAACAAAGCTATAGAATAGGAAATGTTGCAGAGAATGGAGGAAACGACAAAAAAAAATGAATGAAAATGCTTGTGAAGCAGTTGAAAGTTGGCTTGCATGCCAATGATACTGCTCAGAGCATAAAGCCTTTGACTGGCAAGAATGATGAAACTGCAGGAGCAAGCTGATTAAAATGGGAAAATAAGGGGCCTAATGTAGCCAAAAAGGAGTTGCTGTTTCCTCTGCCCCTCCCCCAAATGGCAGAATGCAGCAGTTCAAAAAGACAGGAAATGGAGGAAAATAGTGTCTTTTTGTGAAGAAAGAATCAAGCGCTGCTCAGGCGAGACAGACTAAATGAGCTAAACAAAAGGAAATATTATATGTGCCTTAAATACGGACTGATAATTTACTGTTGGCAACAAAATAACAGAAATAAAGTCAAGTAAATTCTCCTCTAACCTACATTAACTTTGAGTGGGATAATTTACCTAGTGCTGCTGCCCCAGTGAGCTATCCCTGCTCTGTGCTTCTGATTCAAGAAGGACTCATATGCTCACAGTGCTATGTGAATGCATGAGGACAGTCACAATAGCTTCACATTTGTGCAGTACTGCATTTTAGCTAATAATTCTGGCCAGACTTGAGATGTTCTGTGTAAAATGGGTTTACAGATGTTGACGATATGCTGCTTTAATTGCTCATTCTCCTATAGGGATATTTTAAAGTATTTTCTCTTTGTGATACTAATCTATTATACTGTAGGCAGAGAAACAGTGAAGTCATTAATCATTAAAAAAAAAAAAATCACTAATGCCAAAAATTTGCAGTAACCCCATTAGTCACTTCCTAAATTTTAAACGTACAGTTTTTTTGCTTTGCTTCCAACAACAGGAAAATGAGACATGACCTGGTTAAGAACTCTTTTTTTTGTTTTTCTCTTCCCAAATGGTCTTAAGAATACACACCACTAGATTATTTGAATACAGTGGAAGTGTGTATTGTTGATCTGTCAGCTAGTTTTATTAACATTTCTACTGCAAAAGTAGTTACATTGTGAGCTTCTGTTATACATGTTCTCATCCGAGTCACAACACCATCTATCATTTTGGGCCTCAGATGTGCAGAACAATTATGCAGGATATATAACACTGAATACAATCTATTGTCTGACAGAGGTCCCAAAGCAATACAGGTTTGATTTTACAATCTAGGTGCATCATCTTGTCCTGTCTTGTCTGCAGTGACCATGGGATGGTGGAGTTCAGGATTATGTGAGGAAGTAGCAGAGTTAGAAAGTAGGATTGCAACCCTGAATGTCAAAGAGACAACTCCGACCTTTTCAGAGACCTGCTTAGAGGCATCTCATGGATTAGGGGTCTAGAAGGTAGGGTGACCAGAGAGTTGGTTAATATTCAAGAACCATCACCTCCAAACTCAAGATTGGTGAAGGTGAGGAAGGAGACCTGCATGGGTGAGCAAGGAGCTTCTGGAAAATCTCAAATGGAAGAAGGAAGTTCAGAATATGTGGAAAAAGGGACTGTCCACTTGGGAGGAATAAGGAAATGCTTCTAGAGTATGTAGGGATTCTAAGAAGGAAATCTAAGGCCCTATCAGAATTAAATCTGGCAAAGTATGTAAAAATTAACAAGGGTTTTCTCAAGTACATTAGCAGGAAAGGAACTCCATGCAAAATGTGGGGCCACTGCAGAACGAGGTGGGTGTCCTGAAGACAGAGGATACAGAGGAAGTGGAGCTCCTGAACGACTTCTTGGCTTCCATCTTTACTGCTAAGGCCAGTTCTCAGGCCCTGGATGTAAGAGAGAAAGTTTGGAGGAAGAAAGACTCTCCCTTAGTCAAGGATAAGCGATCACCTAGACAAGATGGACACCTACAAATCCATGGGCCCCAAATCCATGGGATTTACCCATGAGTACTGAGGAAACTGCCTAAGGTTATTGCTAATCCACTCTCCATCATTTTTCAAAGGTCACAGAAAGCAAGGGAGGTGCCTGAGGGCTGGAGGAAAGGCAGTGTTACTCCAGTCTTCAAAAAGGGCAAGAAGGAGGACCCAGGAAACTACAGACCAGTCAGCCCTTGGAGACCGTCAAAACTCACGTGGATGCAATCCTGTGTAAATGATCTAGGTCCACCTGAGTTAGCAGGGGGGTTGGAATAGACGATCTCCAGAGGTCCCTTCCAACCCCTACTATTCTGTGATTCTGTGCTGATTTGGTTTGCTGAATATGCCCTTCCTGAAGCACATGTGAGGAAGGTACACAGTATGCATTTCATAACTCGTATGTCCTGTAGTAATATCCTTATAAACTTTTCTCACTACTTTAGTCTTCGGTAGGGTCTTGTTATACATCTAATACTGCATAATCACTTTTAACCCTGTCGGTATCATCACAGTAGAGATTGATAATGATTTTTTGTCATTAATGAGTTTTTAACAGTGTCTGCTTTATGAAATTCAAATTAATCAGGCTTTTTGTGAATTAGACTCTGTCCTTCTCCAAATCAGTCTGTGACAGGAAAGACACACCTGTTGAGTGGCAATTGATTCTGTGGCAAGCTGCCTCTGCACCCATACGGAATGTATATGTGCAAACAGACCCGGGTAGGAATGACTGCATGCACTGTAAATGCATCCCTGTCTCTAATTCTTTCCTTTTTGTGATATATCCAGACTATTGGATCCTTCTTACTACCTTAGCCATCAGCTTTTTACTTTTTCAGCTCTGGACTTCCCAGGAAAGCTTAAAAATCAGTTTTCAAAGCTGTTTGTCCTTAAGCCTTTTTCTTATTTTCCAAAGACATTTTTAGTGTGCACTAACTAGTTCAGTTTATAGTTTCAGAGTGTGGGTCATAGTTTCAATGTGAGATTACTGACACTTAACAGCAGTTGATTTGTTTGCAGGGGTATAATCTGTAGGCAAGCACTACTGTTTGGAATGTTTTTCACAGATACATAGAAGTGTAGCCAGGGAACAAGTTTCTTTATTCTAGTGTTCTGGCTTCGAAGAATGATGTCATAGCTAGAGGCAAGCATCCCTCTCCTGTTTTCCATCCCATGATTTAAAGTGTGATGTATTGTAGAAAAAGAACTTGCCACTGAACTGTCATAGTATTTAGCTTGTTGATACTGTGTTGTTGCTTTGAAGGAATGTGAATATGTGGCAAGAGAAAGTGTGTGGACACAGTGGTTTAACCAGAATCTGTCTTCCAGCACTGGAGCAGGGGAAAGAAATCCACATGTAGGATGTGGCAGGTAGTATAGCAGATGGTATCATGGCCTCAGAGGCAGTGGAAGTTGGGCAGAGAGGCTTATAGCTGGAGAAGCAGTGTAGTGGCAGAAGAGAGAGCACAACAGCAGTTAAAATATTTACTGGAAAGATCCTCACAGCAGTAAGATCAGAAAGGGTGATAGTATGGGGAAGGCAAGAGTATCTCAGGACCTGCTTTGGAAAAGAGTAGAATGGAAAAGAAATGGAAGTATATGGAAGTGTGTGAGACAGAAAAGCAAGCACTTAGCAGTTTTTACAGAAACCAGAGACACTCATTTGGTGGATATATATTCGAGGAGTTCTGAAAAGCCACCTCTATTGCTCTGGATTTTGTCTGCCTTTATAGCTCTTTAAATACCCACTGGAAGAAGAAATGTGGGTTAATATTTTAACTTGCATCACGTTATTTTAATATTTTCATTAAAAGTAGTCTTAGTGCTCAAAGTACCCTAATCCAAGGCAGAACAAAGCTGAACATTGTTTTGTTTGGTTGCCTTTCTCTCCTACCACACATCTGACATTCAGGATCACAATGTACTCTGCAATTTTCATGCTTACTGTGCCAAGTTCTCCAAGTAAGCCATGAGGATTACTCTTTATGGTAGTCAGCTTTTCTCTCATATTCTGCATTTTTAAGATATAATTTAATAGTTGGTCATGGGCAACAGATGTACATCAGACAAAATATCAGAACGTTGAGAAGTTGGGAAACACCAACTGCTGCACATAAGCAGCAAAAAGCAAGGAGTAATCTGTCTCCTCCACTTTGAAAGGTCTTTAGTTGGGCAGCTCAGCTGTGTCTTGCAGCAGAGCCTGCTGGTCAAGAAAGTAGCATCACTTAAGGCAAGCAATGAGAATTATCAGGCAGATAGAAAGTTTGACCTGTGAGTAGAAAAAAAGGAAGAAAATTATATTCATCTGGTGAAGTACATAACAACAATTGCAAAGATGGAAATGTCAACTGCCCTATGTCTCTGGTAGAAAAGACAAAGCTGCAATTGATGACTGAAGTTACTCTTTGGGACAAAAAAAAAAAAAGATGTGAGGAGCTATGAAGCCTGAAAAATAATGTCTATTAAACACTGAGAAGTCTCCTCCCTTCAAGGGACTGAAGAATTTTCCAGGTATGTCTTAAAAATACATATATTTGGTGTTCTAATGTTGTACAGATACAAAAAAAATAGGCTACTTAGGAGGGCTATAAAGTCATGAGGCTATGCAGGGAGAAAATAAGAATGGGTCAAAGTGCAGCTAAAAATTATCTGCCTTAGCTGTTAACTAGAACAAGAAACACTTCTACAAATGCTTCTACAAACATATTAGCAAGAAAATGATGACAGAGGATAATCTCCATGCTTTAGAGGACGCAGAGGGAAAAATTTTGATCAAGGATGAGGAAAAGCCTGAGACAGACACTCAATACCTTCTTTGCTTCAGTCTTTAGTAGTAAAACCTGTTACTCACTCAATACCCAACCTCTTGAGCTGGAAGACAGGGACAAGGAGCAGAATGAAGTCTCCACAATCCAAGAGATGGTAAGCAATCTGCTGCACCACTCAGACACAAGTCTATGGGGCCAGATAACATTCACCTGAGGGTACTGAGAGAGCTGGCCGCAGCGCTCATCAAGCCACTCTGCAGAAGAACCTGGGCAGGCTGCATCAATGGACCAAGGCCAATTGCATGAGCTTCAGCAAAGGCAAGTGTTGGGTCTCGTACTTGGGTCACAACAATCTCATGCAATGCTCGGGCTTGGGGAAGAATGGCTGGAAAGCTGCCTGCCAGAAAAGGACCTAGGCAAGCAGTTTGACAGTCAACTGAATATCAGTGTGTTCTGGTGGTCAAGAAGATCAACAGCATCCTAGCCTTTATCAGGAACAATGAGATCAGCAGGAGCAGGGAAGCGATTGCCTCCCTATAACAGCACTGATGAGGCCACACCTCAAATACTGTATTCAGTTTTGGGCCCGTTACAAGAAGAAGAATATTGAGATGCTGGAGCGTATCCAGAGAAGCACAACAGATATGGTGAAGGAATAGTGTGAAGGAATATGCATCAGGAATAGTGTGGCCAGCAGGAGCAGGGAGGTCATTCTCCCCCTGTACTCTGCACTGGTTAGGCCACACCTTGAGTACTGTGTCCAGTTCTGGGCCCCTCAATTTAAGAAGGACATTGAGGTGCTTGAGCGTGTCCAGAGAAGGGCAACGAGGCTGGTGAGAGGCCTCGAGCACAAGCCCTATGAGGAGAGGCTGAGGGANTGAAGTTCCGAGATTTCGGCCTGACTTGAACGCAACGCACAGGATGCGATACTTCACACCAGCTACCCCAAAGAAAAGGTTTCTGTGTATTTGGGGTATGGACAGGTAAGCAGCGCAGGGAGGGGGCGGAGGCCCTGCCCAGTGCCACCGCCGGGCCCCCAAACATGCACAAGAATACACAGGAAGATTTCCTGGGGAGCTGCACCTGGACAACCAGCCTAAAAACTGTATAAAAAGACATAAGCGATGCCTGCAAAAGTGTGTGTGCATCTACCACCGGAGCACCGCCATGCGCACCTACCATCAGTGCACCTACCACCGGAGAACCCCTCGACAAGGAGGACCCGAGGAACCACTCTGCAGAAGGACATCTCTGGGCCGGGCACCCTTCTCTCCCTCTCCCCCCTGCATCTGCGGCTGATGGTAATATAATCCCTGCTCTTTTCCTTCCCTGCTCTTAATCTTTTTCTCCATTGTTCCCTCTCCCTCTCTCCCCTCCTCTTCCCTCTCTCCCTCAGTTTTGTTCAATGTTATCCCTTAATAAATAGTTCTTGGTGATATTTGGTCTCGTTTTCACATTAATTTCACAACACAGACATCTAAAAGAACCAGTCTTGCTCCCCTGGACAGAGATACTGTTCATCTCTGTTCTCCAAACCTTGACAGGTGGATATTGGTTTCTTCCCCTAGTAACAAGTGATAGGACAAGAGGAAATGGTATCAAGTGGCACCAGATTGAATACTAGAAGAAACTTCTTTACTGAAACTTTTGTTAAGTATTGGAACAGACTGCCAAGGGAAGTAGCTGAGTCAGCATCCCTGGAAGTGGTTAAACGATGTATAGATGTGGCACTTGGGAACGTGATTTAGCACCAGGCTTGGTAGAGTCAGGCAATGCTTAGACTCAATGATATAAAAGCTCTTTTCCAAGCAAAACAATTCTGTGATCCTGAAAGATATGTACACTGGGCCCTGGTTTTAGAGGTAGTAAGTAAGGCATGTTATGCTGTACGAATAATGCAGTGACACAGCGCACTGTGAAAAGAAAATCTATGTATTACTACTAAGTATATGCAGATGCTTTTTACTCTTTTCAGACAATATCTACTCATGAAAAAGATAGGGAAAGAAGCAGTGGAAATCAAACACAATTTTGGTAGAAGGTAGCCCTTCCATTACAGTGATGGCAATCTGTGGGTTTTATTGAGCTGTACCTCTGTAGAATGTCACTCACCAACACTGTTTGACGGGTAAGAAATCTGGATTATATTATTAAGCAATTTTTCAGATTATTAACTCAAAGGATTGTCTGTCTGTTCCTGGATGATCTCCATTTTTTGTATACTCTTTTCTTTTGCCCAATAGATAATTTTCTTAACTTTCCACACTGAGATTTTTTTTTTTAAATATCCTTCCCAAACTAGCTATTCCTTCTGTAGGTCTATGCGACAGCTTTCCAGTTTCCTGCAGAGGTATTGCTACTTTGCAAGCTTTAGATACAAAGCAAAACAAAGACCTCTTAAAACCCAAATGGCTTATACCAGGGATGTATCACATGGTGTTTTTTTCCTGGTTGCTTGGCAATAGAAATGTAAGCATGTGACTCCCTCCTCCATCTCCCCAGTATCACTTGCGGATATTTTGTCTTGGCCTTTCTTCTTTTGTTCTTACCTCTCTGTGGGAGTGTTAGTTACAAAAGGGTTTTCAGCCTGTTTTTTTTTCCCTCTGAATTTGTATCTCACTGTTTTCTTTAGAAGACAACTATTTATATAAAAAATATGTGAGAAACGGCAGCTGAAGATTAGAACGGATAGAGCAGAGAGAGATCGGCATCACCTAAGTTTAGACAGCTAATTGAGGACCCTGAGATACCTGCTCATCTGCAGTGTCTCTGATCAACAAGAAGATGGAGATGCTACCTGAAGACCATTCCATACCTCTAGAACCCGAGTCAACATGCGGATCTGTCTACACATCAGCCACTGGCCTCAGAAGGACATCAGGAGAGCAGAGAATGAGACTTCTCACTCAGACATTTCAGCTAGGTCTTGGGAGCCAGGTATACTCCTTCGTTGAGAAAGGGCAATAATTAAAGACACCTACCACAGGCCCTTTTAACAGAGAGGCAACGTCTTCAGGCAGATGATGCCCACATCTGTGGGAGTCCTCACTGAGGCTCAAGAAGCCATTCAGTTCTGAGCTCCTGGGTTAGACTAGTGTCAGTGGGATCATTTCCACATCTTGCTCACTGTGCTCTCCCCAAGAAGGCAGTTGATGACAGCACTTGGACTGGTCACTCTACAGCCATAAACAGTTTTTGGTCCATACCACTTCCATGTCTTTCTGGTTACAAAAAGAGTTGTGGGAAGACAGAAAGGGGGTTATCGGCATCTGTTGATTTAACCTGCAACATCACTGCAAGATGGATGAATCATTAGTCCAAAGAAATGCAATTCTTGGCCTCAAGCTCAATACATTTGTGTCACCTAGTGAAATGACCTCACCAGGGAGTGACTGAATGGGTAGGAGCAAGACCTGAGAAAGCAAAGGGCCCCAGCTGCACTCAGGCAGGAAGACTGATTCACAGAGCTTTGTCCCAGTCTACCCCTTTTTCATGGCCATGTTTGCTCCACAGGCTTCTTATTTGTTGCAGTTTTCAGCAATGAAGGTAAACAAGTTCTCATTTTAGTTAACCCTCATGCATGGTACTGGAAGTTTTATTAGTTCAAGAGCTGATTGAGAAAGCAGATTACGCATGCCTGCCTTAAGGACAGGAAAAACAATCCAAATTTAATCCACCATCACAAGCCTGTCAGAGCACAGTGTCAGCAGTGGAGACACACCTAAGCATTTACAGACGCACACATTGTTAAGCAGGTTAAATCCTGACACTTTCATTGTTTAATCCATCATGTATTAATGGCTGTCTTTCACTTCTTCCTCTGAGAAATGTGTGCAGGCAGATTGCAGCATCCTCAGATATGCTATTATTCAAAATTATTTTCAAATTGGTTTATGGAATATTTCCCAAGTGCAGAGCCTGTGAGTGTTCTGTAGCAAAGCACTGGTTATCTGGGCTTTGTTGGTTGAGTAATCTGTGTGATGCTGGGCTTGCCTCAGAACTACCGAACACAGTGGAAGGCAAAAAGCAAGCTCTCTTTGCAATCGTCAGATACACTGCTGGAAATATATTGCTCAGAACTTGGTTTGGGATTCAGATAATTATTTATAGGCACATGTTCAGACAGTTTGCCCAGCTCCTTCAGTTAGGTGACAATGCATGTGGCAAAGTGGCAACTCTGTAGCCTTAATTTATTCATTGCAAGGTGCATTGGTTTTTTGAACCAGTTTCTGGAGAAATATGTAAACCTCCAGATGGCACGATGTGAAGTAACATTCTAAAATAAAAAAGGCAACATTTGCAGCCTTTCAGTACTTAAATAGGGCTTATAAAAATGAGAGGCAAAATGTTTCAGCAGGGCCTGTTGCAACAGGATGAGGGGTAACAGCTTTAAACTAAAGGAGGGCGGATTTATCCTAGATACAAGGAAGAATTTCTTTACAGTGAGGGTGGTAAAACACTGCAACAAGTTGCCTAAAGATGTGGTAGATACCCTGTTCCTGGGAACATTCAAGGTGAGCCTGGATGGTGCTCTGAGCAACCTAATGTAGCTGAAGATGTCCCTGCTCACCACAAGGGTCTGGACAACTGCAGGCAAAACACTGGCATCATGCAGAATAAAGACCCCCTCAGACACTGCATTCCTGAATCTGGGCAAGATAAAATCAAGCAAATGCAAGTGATTTGCATCCATACACGTGGTATTTCAGCGCAGATTGCAGAACCCCTCTTACAGAGTGTCCTATGCCAAGCACTGGCAGAAGAGGATATCAGGCCACAGTTTACCTCTCTGGTGATGGTCCTGAACTGCCATCTTCTATTTTTGCATGTGCAAACATATGCTTGCAATCCAGAGTCATGATTCTGATGCACCTTCAGTGTCCCAGGATTATCAGGAGCTGGCCAAAGCTTAGATGTAGCACAAACTCATGTGCATGTAGTCAAAAGCCATTTGCTCCATAGCCAAAGGACACTCAGAGATCCACAAATACCAAATCAGGACACAGACATTTATTACATACCTTGTATTGGTCAAGATGTGGATATGTAAAAGAAAAATTACTTCAAATGGCTCACATTTGTATCAAAGTGGTAGAGTCTGTATTTTTTTAAATGATGCTAAAACCAGATTACAGAAATACAATCATATTAACAAAAATTCCAAGACAGATAAAAATGAATTTAAGATAAACCAATACTCTCAAAGTATTAAATTCTGTAGTGCTTCTTAAAGAAGAAAATTCTCTCCAAGCCAAGTTGTTTACTGTTGTAGTAAGAACTACTGTGACTTCTAGTGAGTCACTAAAAGGGCTTATTTTCAAAATGATTTCCAAAAGATCCTTTGAAAATGCATCTTGTTTTACAAGCTCACTGTCACTCCTGTCCCACAGATCTGGAACTAATAATGTGCTATCGTATCCCAGTATTGCACACTAGCATAGAAAAGAACATTGTTCTGGTTTGGTATTTTTCCATTTGCAAAAGATTTTACTGTAGCTTCCTATAAGAGACAAATACAGCGCTGATAACCAAACTGAGAGTATTTATTCAAGAATGCATACAACTGCTTCTGCATAAAGAAAGGCAGTAGTGCTGCTCCATGTCTATTTTTCGTCATCTCTGAGGTTAGCTTGAGGCCTGGCACAGCACTGGGCACATCACACTATGACTTCCTGTGGGGGAACTTTAAGCTACAAGAGGTTGCCTCTAGCCAGTACAGTCATGTCTGTGCACCCTTAGCCTTGTCTGCTTGCTTGGGCTGCAGGCCTATCCCTCAGGGAGGTAACAGAGATCCTGGCTCCACGTCCAACATCTCCCATCAGCACATGCAAAATCTGAGGGCTGTTTAATACATTCCTGTGCTGGCTTTTAGAAAAAAGGAGTTAACTGCCTTTACCTATGAAACAATAGAAGGTATTTAATTGGCATAATATATTAATTCAGTTTTGAATTTCAGTAGGGCAGTGGGACCTGGTAGAATAATGCCACTGTTATGACATTATATGTACACAGTCATTTTCATTCCATGTTGCAGGCTCTAGGAAATAATCTCCTGGGAGTACAATATTCCTCAGCACTGTACTTGGGCATAAAATCAAAATACATTTAAACAGAAGACAGATACAGAGAAGGTGATTATGTGATTAAAGGCTAACCACCAGAAACACGAAGACCTGGTGAGGATCAGATGAACAATGGAGCAGAGGAGCTCTAGCAATCCAATAACGAGGGCACACACTGAATTGGTTGCTCTGAAGACTACCCAATGGGAAGCATCCACCCATAATGTCTGGTGTGAAACCCACCAAGCTGAGTTAACCAAAGAAAATATCCCCCCATAACGCCTTGCAGAATGCCAGGAGTTCTTTCTTACAAGAGCACTGTGGGATGCTGGGAAGGGCATTTGGGAATTGTATGAAACTTACTGTGTTTCAGTAAGTTCAGTAAGATCATGGGAATGTATGAGATATGGGGTATTTACGGGATAGAATAAAGGTGAGGAAAGGGAGGCATCAAGGTGGATTGGGAAGAAACAAGGAAGTGAAATAGATGTAACAGGAGATCAAGAGGCTGGCTATTTGTAACAAGTTTACTAATCAGTGCACTTGCCTGACTGAGCCCTTTGCTTAATCACCATAGTCTAACTGATACTCTGGTTAATGATCTTCTGTTCTCAGTAGGAATGTGTGAATGCTAGTGAGCTTCAAAGCAGACTTGTAGGCAAGTAAGATGTGAGTGTACCCACGGCAAAAGCAGGATTATGAACCTCCATGTCTAGTACATCTTGATGCCACCACCTGTGGACACCAGGGAATCTGCGACCCACTATCAGAATGATCTGTACTGTGTTTAGATAAACACAGATATTTCCTGCACACAGATATTTTCCATTAGTGGACTTCAACCCTAACCAGCTCAAGAGAAGGAACAGTGCTGGGCAACCTGTGCTCTTTGTCAGTGTCGTGTGATTATGTGAGTTCTGATAAGGTAGTGTTTCTATCTGTGAGGCTGACCACATGTGTGTGTATGAGCATGTGCTCAGCCTTTCCAATGTCTGGACCTCATTACCAAAATGTGTTTTGGACTTCAGAGCTCAAAGAAGAGGAAGAATATATTAAATGTATATATAGATCTGAATATGTATAATATATATATTGAGAGACACAACTAAAACTGGACACGAAACCGACACTGGTGGTTGGAGAAGGAGTACATTATGCTAATCTGTGTGCTACTTCATATTAGCAATTTTCTCTGGGCCACCCTGTTTTCTGTGGAATTTAATAACATATTGGAAAGATTTCTTGCTGGAAGCTTTCTTGCTCTGAACCCTTGGCAGGGTTAAGCTGAGGTCTTGGGAGCTCACATGAGCAAACTACAAGCAGAGGATGCCAAAAAGCAGCTCTTCAAAAATTCCTCTTCATCCTGATGTGGAACTGTAAAAGCCATCTCAGTTGCCCATGCTCTCTTATCCTTATACCAGATCAATGTTCCTCCGGGTAATAGAATAAAAACTGAACTCTTTTTACAGAACTTCTTCTGTTGAGAGAAGGCTTGACTTTTAAAGGAGAGCTTATGCCTAGTTTTGTGGATGGAGATGTGGCTATAACATGATTATCCACTATTTGTATTCATCAAGTATTAAGTCACAAGTAAAACGTCACTATTCCATTATAACCTTTCCAAGCCTGGCAGCCATCTTACCATAGTGAAGTCTTTTGAAATAAGGATGAGGATTCCCCCTTCCCCATTCAGCCTCCTTATTCTATTTTTTCATTCTTAAGGAAGTTCTGAAAAAGGCCTAAATAGGTAGTAAGGCCTGTTACTGGGGTTTCTCAGAGAGGCAGCTTGGAAGATGCCTTTTTGAAACATTGCCCTCTCTTTTCATTAATAGTGGAAGCTGTCCAGAAATAAATCAAAACTTGAGCAACAAGTACGACAAACACAATTGTTTTCTCCATAGAAACAATTTGCAAGCCTTCTGGTCCTACCTTTGCTCTCCACCTGCCATCAGGCTCTGTTGTCATACTGTTTCGTCCTTTCAAAGCTCTCAAAGCCAAGAAGAAAAATGACATTTCATTTCCAGAATGGATTTCAGCTCAAATCCAGCTTTTAATATTAGTCTCCCTCACCGTACTGTGGGCATTAGCGGCATCAGCCTGTGTAACCTTTCCCAGTATTCATTTCACACGTATGAAAGTACACAGATGGCCAATTATGCCAGTGACTGCACTGAATTATTATGTGTAATTAGAGATTGGAGCAAGTTTCTAAGCTGATAAAAAGTCAAGTCTGATTCTATCAGACTTGTGGATTTATGGGCGTGGGGAGGGAAGCTGGTCTGTCCCTTATTTATATAGGAAGTGCTTCAGCACAGACACTCTGTGAGCCATTCATGTCGGGAATGTAAGCAGGTGATAAGGAGGTGATATGAGGTGCAAGGGAGAAGGTGATACACTGCTGCCAGGACTGCATGGGAGGAGCTGGGGACAGTGGGGAGGTGATGGGTGCCAGCTGAGAGGCAGCAAAGAACTCAGCTTATGGCCAGGGCTGCTTCAGAGCATGGGTAGGGGAGGCACAGGTCATAAATTTTTCTCTTTGTAACTCTTCTTGACTGCAAGGCATAGATTGATCAGGTTCTTGCTAAATATTTCAGCTTGACAGAGGGAGAGAAGAAAACCTCAAACCTACCATGAGGAAAGGGAGTTAGTGTTATTATCTATAAAAATAAGATGGCTGAGGGGTAAGCGCACTTCCCTTCCTACCCATATGAATTAGTGGCATTCATTTCTATCCTGCTGTTCTACAAGAAACACAAGATTACACTTTTCACTTCAGGCTTGAGGAGAAAGACCAACTGTGAAAAATCAAAGCTTTCAGACAACTGTAAAGTCTGAATTAATACTGATAGAATACAGAGTGATATTTTGTTCTTTTCTTTCAAGTTTATTCAAGTACAAAAATAATTAATTCTTGAAGCACACTTGAACCTTGCCTTTTTTATACTGAATTCTAGGTGACTCACTGGAATTTGCTAAGTTTTTCAATTTCATGTGCATGAAAGCACTGAACAGGAGAGATCAATGCTTCTCAAAACATACTTATTTTCATTTGATAGCTTTTTTTCAATGTCATTTCAGATACTATGAAATTGTTAATTACTCACCAAAATTACGGTACATTTTATAAGCAATGACTTCTCCATAGAAAAGCTCCCTAGCCCCTTAAAAGATGCTCAATGTGATCTTCTATTGAAATGAGAAAGAGATTGCTCATTTTATAAACCACCTAGAAAGTAGCAGGAAGGTGCTTGACAATTATTTTTCAATATAATGGGCTCCTGTTTACTTCTATACATGTTTTGCAATAGTGGCAGCTATATTTAAGATAGCAAAATGTTAAATATTTGAAAAAGCTGTTTTATGTGTACATTTATTAAATGCCTATAGTAAGCATTTAAACACATTGCTCTGTGCATTCTTTTCCACAACATTCAGTTTCTTCTCTGCTTGGTGAAATAAAGCATTTTTTAGCCAAGAGACTCATCAAAACACTTTACAATCTCCAACCTCCATTAAATTTTTGAGAGCTGATCTTTGAAGAGTTATTGCAAACATTTTAATACTGTATCTATGAAAAACAATTACCATGGAAAATAAATAATAAGGAATCTGCTCATCACAATTTTAAGATTGTCAAGTTAAAAAGATCATACTGTTAAGAAATACAAACCTCAGAATACAGGAATACAGTGTAGTATGCAGCATTTTCTAGCTTATCTTGTTAATATGGATATATAGAGGATCTGGGGGTACTGATTGACACCCGCCTGAACATGAGCCAGCAGTGTGCCCAGGTGGCCAAGAAGGCCAATGGCATCCTGGCCTGCATCAGGAATAGTGTGGCCAGCAGGAGCAGGGAGGTCATTCTCCCCCTGTACTCTGCACTGGTTAGGCCACACCTTGAGTACTGTGTCCAGTTCTGGGCCCCTCAATTTAAGAAGGACATTGAGGTGCTTGAGCGTGTCCAGAGAAGGGCAACGAGGCTGGTGAGAGGCCTCGAGCACAAGCCCTATGAGGAGAGGCTGAGGGAGCTGGGATTGTTTAGCCTGGTGAAGAGGAGGCTCAGGGGAGACCTTCTTGCTGTCTACAACTACCTGAAGGGTGGTTGTGGCCAGCAGGAGGTTGCTTTCTTCTCTCAGGCAACCAGCACCAGAACAAGAGGACACAGTCTCAAGCTGTGCCAGGGGAGGTTTAGGCTGGAGGTGAGGAGAAAGTTCTTCACTGAGAGAGTCATTCCCCACTGGAATGGGCTGCCCAGGGAGGTGGTGGAGTCACTGTCCCTGGAGGTGTTCAAGGCACATTTGGACGTGGCACTTGGTGCCATGGTCTAGTCTTGAGGTCTGTGGTAGTGGGTTGGACTTGATGATCTTTGAGGTCTCTTCCAACCTTGCTATACTGTGATACTGTGATACTGTGATATATAGATATAGATGTATATATATAATTCTCATTGCCATGGCAAATCTAAAAAGAGTAATCTCAAATATTTAACACCTAAGCATCTCTTTATGCTATTCATAATGTAATAATCCTGTCAGGTTAAAGAATACATATAAATGAACAACAATAACAACAAACTCAAAGACCCCACAACCCAAACCCAAACACATAACCCCCCCTCAAGCCCCAAAACTGTACAGTGTCAGTATTACTTTTATATGAAGCTTGTAAGATGAATCCTGGATTGCTACTATTGCTGAATGTTATCAGTGAGCTCCACAAACAGTTTCTGTCTACGTGTTAACAATAATCACTTACAGTTCTATTTTAATGGTTCACTGTTTTCTTATTCTCTTCTTTCCTCTCTGAGGTTATGAACATAGACTGCAGTGCCTATAACCATGACAATAGCTGAAGTGGTTATATCTTTCAAACATCACTAAATCAGCTACAGAATTCTGACCAAACCAGCTTTAACCATCCCTCAAATACTGCCTGGCTTAACCACCTCTTTTCATGTAGAGCTGTGGAGCCACTAGTCCAAGCTTTCATTGTGATCCAGAGAGGTCATGTTAATTCTCATTGGGTCGATTATTCATCCAGAGATTAAAATCTCAGTCTTAGTTTCTGAGAAAGTCTAATGCTTCTGGCTCCCAGGTCAGGCTATCCTCATGTGTACCAAGGTATGGCCCAAAATGGGGAATGAAACACCCAGGCCAGCCAGATGACTGTCTTTTATTTCAACTTACTTTAGTTTTTTCAGAAAAGAAAGCCAAACCTATGCTGTGCTGGGACACAGAGTCTAACAATCAAAACATTTTTGTGGGAGGGAAAAGCCTGGAGGAATGTAGATATTTCTTTGGGTTGTTTCCTGGGCTGCCCAGCTTCTTTGGATGCCGGCTATGTAGGCGGGCTCCCTCAGAGCTGAAAGTCTGCTCTGCAGAGAGGGAGACAGCCAGAGAGCATGAGGGAGAAAACTTGAAGTTTGTTCACTATCAGGAAGAGAGGCTGACCAATGGATCAATGCTTTCTCCTTCCCTGAGCTGATATGGAGACCCTGAGTAGCAGATACTCAGCTAACCAGCAATCTACTGTCTTGGTGATCAAGTGTCTGATGCCAAGAGGAAAGTTACAATTTGAGATTAGCGTTGCACGGGCATTCAGCCAAGAGCCCAGAAGTCCTGGCTCTCATAGAAGTTTGAGTTATGCTCAGCTACCAGTTTCCCTGTGACCATTAGCTGAAGGGCTTGGAAACACCAGCCCACCTCCAGGTCAACAGAAACAAGCAGACAGAGAAAGCTTCAAAGGGAAGGTTGAACCAGCAGAAGAGCTGACTTGAGAACCTCTTTTCCAATGACATTTCTCAATGAAAATTAATTTCATAAGGAAGCTTCTGATCACTCCCTGTAAGATATACACTAACTCTAAGGCTCAGGGATAGACTTAGCATGTGTACATTTAAGAGAAAAATGAGGTTTGATTAGTTGCAAGGAGCATCACCATGCCAGACCCTACCAGCTGTTTGGTGGTTAACAATCCACCACTGAAAGTAAAACAGGGCAGTGGGCTGTGTAATGAATCTGGATCAGGGATCCACAACTGCCTGCACTCTCAGGCTAGTGGAGCTGCCATGGTCTGATGAGTTACAAAGCTGTGTTGACCAGTTTTGTTCATTAGGAAGCTAATATGTTCTGGAAGAGTTATCACACAGTTGGTAGCAGCCTCTGAAAGTTTCAGTAAAAGAGGTGTTTGCTGAATAAAAAGGAGATGATGTGGCTAGTCATCTAGTTCCTGTTAGAACTAGATTAGCTGCACCTGGACATTTCAAGATTTAAGGTGCATTTCTTCCTGATGCTATTCATTGCCCAAATGTGGCCCAAGACAAAAATGGTGACTGAAACTTTAGAATCACTAGATTTGCTGCCTGAAATGATCTATTTATAAACTATCTAACAAAAAGGTTATATTTAGCAGCACTCTGACATCCTTCTGATATACTTTACACTTGGCAACAAGAGCTCAAAGATCCCTGATTTTTTTTGTTTTATCTCTTCTATATCAATTTTCATACTTTTGTTTCTTTCTTTTTCCTCTCAAAGGGCTAAGACAAGCATACTCAAGAAATGTATTTTTAGCTTAGGCCTCTGATTACATTCTTGCAGGACAAAGGAATCGTAGATCTGTTTGGAAACATTGTGTTACCTCTTTTAGTTGTCTTTATTCAATTTCAGATTAGGCTTTCAGTATCTACCTGCAGGGAATTCATGCTGAGCTATAAAAACCTATTACTGCAATAACTGGGGAAGCACTAAAAATACCTTCGTTTGAAACAGCTTGTTTCAGCTCTTCATCAGGCCCTAAGAAAAGCGTGCTGTGCAGTATCTTACAGGAGAAGGCTGAACACAATACTTCTGGAAGCAATAGAAGGAGAAAAAAGGAGTGTGACCAGCTAGGCACTAGATGTTCCTTTCCATTAAAGAGGAAACTCTTCACAGAGCAACTCTGTACAGTTAAGAGAAGCAACCCTGAAGAAAGGCAGTCCCAGTTCCACACTCCTGTTTGGAGTCTTGGTCTATACTGGCCATTGTTCTCTTACTTCTTTTTCTAATTCAGCTTTGGATTTCCTCTTCTGCCTCTGTGTCTCATCACTTAATCTCTCTGTAATTTCTCAGACATATTTTTTATTATTTCTCATCTGTTTTTCTCTCACTTTTAGATCCTTTCCCTTACAGATGTGCTGATTTGTAAGTTATTAATTAAGCTTAGGTCCTCAGCCTTAGGTCCTTCTGTCATAAAATCTTCCCTTCTAACTCTGATACCCCTTCCCCTTACTTTTGCTCACATCCCACAGACTATCTTCCTCCACATGAATTTCACTTGACCTATTTTATTTTAGCAATCTTCCATCTATCTCTGTCCCTCTAACTTAGCTGAATTTCCTCACAAGCAGTCCTGTTGCCTGAAACATAGCTGAGGTTTTCTGACTTCTTTACTGTCATAAACCCGGGGAGCTCTTTCTCTTATAATACAGAACCATTGTACGTTCACTTTGGCCCATCGCTTACTAATTCTTCATGCCTCTGTATGAGTACTGAAGTGACCATTGTGTCACCATTAGAAATAAATCATGCCTATAGGCCTCAGCCTTTCAGGAATTATAATGATTCATAGTGTGTAGATACACCTCAAGACCACAGTACTTGATTTGTGAAATGAAACTCAGAATGTTCCTGTTGTTGAAAATGAACAAAAATATTTAGAGATTTTTAAAGAGAAAAACACTCATATCTGACTATAATTTTCAATTTGGGTCTCAAAATTCGATGGGGAACAGGATTTGTGTGAGCAATTATTCCTTTCAGAAGTCAAGCAGCGGAAATAGGATAGCACTAGTGACGAATACGCATAATTCTGATATGGTGACATTTTTACCTGCCATTACAGGTTATGATATTGTTTAAGCCTGAATTTTTGGCTAAGTAGAAACTATTCTCCTTTTATCCCTATAGTCTGATGTTCCTACACTTAAGAAGCAATTCATTATGTAGCTGATTTTTCATAAAATAATTCAGCTAGCAAGGAAAGTTAGCAACAGCAAAAAGGGTAACTGACACATTGACTGTAATAATTACTTAGAAAGGCTGTGTTTTAAACAGCCTAAATCGATGAGCACTGCGGGCTGTTACCCTGGAACATGCCAGACTTTCCACCAAGAAAAGAGTAGGATCTATAACCGTTATAGTAGTATTAATTAATTAATAAACTAAATTTGTCTCAGTATTTCTGGTCAGAAAAGTGTCTTGGCGATTTGGCAGCCTGAAATTTGTCTCCGACTGCTGTATTTTGCTGCGGTTCAAGGCCTGAGCCACCACAGGCAATGGCTTCTGCTTGTTCCATCTTAAGTCAGTCCTTTGATAGTGGGGCAGCTGCCCTCTGAGCCTTTTCCAAATTTCATCCTGATTAACACCCAGATGCACTTGAGTCACCTGTAGTCCTAGGGAGGAGAAATGCCTGAGCATCCATCATAACACTATTAAAGATACACCCAATGATGAAGAGAGGAGTTAAGCAACTTGTCCTATAGTTATTGATCTAGGCCCCTGTAGAGAGTGACTGACCATGGGTTAAATAAAGAATAATAATATGAGATGCTGGAGTCTTGCATGAACTGGAAGCTATTAAAAATCGTAAGAAAGGAAACACTGGGACCCAGTACAAGATCTACACAAAGTTCAGACAATTCAACCTAAATATTGTGCACCACCACCACCAGCATGTTAATTGCATCTTACTTGAATGAAGTGTAAAATAGACTTAGCTAATTTATTACATGGACTCTTCCTTCTCTGTTGTGGTTATGTGGAATCATCTTGTTTTCTTTTTAAATAGAAATATAAATTATAGGCTCTCCCATCTCCCATCCATCTTTTTAAACAGAAATATAAATTATAGGCTCTTCCATCATCTTTCTTCCAGGAAGCACAGGAAGACATACTACATCAAGCAGGTCTACAGAAGGCACCCTTATTTAATATGATAAACCCATTACATGCTGTTAGTATGGGGCAATAGGGAAAACTCTGATAACAGTAAGCTTTACATTGTCCATGGAAGAGCTGAGTAAAATGCAGAGTCTTGGGTTCCATTGTTCTTGCTTATAAGGTAACAAACACAGAACTATTTATTTCTAGTGCTGCTTTTCTGTGAAGCAAGTGGAAAATCAGATCTGAGGAGTTTGGGTGATCATCAAAATTCAAAAAGTATGACAGCAAAGGTGACAATCTCTCTGCCATTGGCCTAGGAGTCCAACATATTATAAAGGCCTTAACCAAATATCTGAAGAAGCAAAGAAATCACATAATACTTTGTTAGGAAGTTTGGCAAAGATTTTATCCCTAAATACTCACTCCTACATTGTAACTTGGATACCTATGAACACAGTTACGGTAGGATAGAAAGTTAGCATTACAGAGCAGCAAGAGATTTGCTACAGTCCTGATAAAACAAATTACAATGATCCTGACATTACTTGATGTCAAAATTAAGTAATAGTCATTGTTACAAGACCACAGTCAATCTCCTAAAAATGATCCATTTGTCCTCAGCAATCTGCTCCATACATCTGTAGAGCTATCTACAGGTATTCCTGTGATGAATCTCACATGTAACAGCTTTCATTAGAAAAAAAAGGTTTCTGTGAAAACATGTTGTGTGGAGTTTAATCTAACCTCTATGACACAGCTTTTCTGGTACCAGTACTTGCAACTGATGCTTAAGTGAGTCAGTGGACACTTAGTTCTGTTGTTACTCATCCTCAGGAAATTCCTACAAGACTCCTTTGTCTCATCTCAGCAAGTTTGCAGATGACATCAAGCTGTGTGGCACAGACAACTTGCTAGAGGGCAGAGATGCCATCCAGAGGGACCTGGACAGGCTGCAGAGGTGGGGCCAGGCCAACCTCATGAAATTCAACAAGGCCAAGTGCAAGGTCCTGCACCTGGGTAGGCACAATCCCAAGCACAAATACAGGCTGGGTGGTGAATGGCTGGAGAGTAGCCCTCAGGAAAAGGACCTGGGGGTCTGGGGCGATGAAAAGCTCAACATGAGCCTGCAGTGTGNTTTTGCTCATTGATGAGAAATTATTTATCTAAGAAGGAGCCCCTGAATACCACAAGAATGGTAAGTCAACAGTTGCAGTACAAAATGGGACAGTATCTGTAAAGGTCAAAAATCTTGAAAGTTGTAAACGAAAAATTAGTCCCAAGGACAAGGTCAAATCTCAACTATGTGAGATATTTTCAGGATCAGACAACTCACAAGAGGTATACTAATGTTTTTGAGTTATTTCTTATTATTTGGTTTGTTTTAAGCATGTTTTGTGGAGCTCCATCTAGCCAGACTTCAATGACTCCCCTGAAAATGCAGTGGAAGATGAGCAGGAAAACAAGAACTGTTGTCCTGGCATTGTTGGCACACTGTACTACGTTTTTGTAATAGTATCTGAAGTACTGGCACCTGTGAACCACAGTTCTGATAAGACCATTACAGACTACACTTTCAATAGTCACAATTTCCAAGAAAATTAAGGAAATCATTGAGAAAAAAAAAAAAAATCAAGACCTTCCCAAACTCTCAGTCAGTCAGTTTGCATTGCTGACATGTATTCATTAACTGGTCAATGAGATGCTCTTATCTCTGAGATCGTCTTCAGCTGACTTACCATATTCTCCATAGAAACTTTGGGCTACCACACTTCAACAGTCAGCTGAGGGGACAATCCAAATTGTTGAGGACAAATCAAGCCACACATCGAGACCTTTTTTGAGCTCTGAAGCTAGCTTTTTCTGCACCACTTCAGTGAAAAATGCTTGTTTATTCTTTTCTTGTAATAAGCTGAACAATGAGTGATCATTTGGGAGAAAATCTTGAAGAGTACAATTAATTACCTTCAAAGCTGTAGACGATTAAAGATGTAGATCCTTAACTCTTGAGTAACCTAACAAGGAGATATGCTGTAAGACACACTGCATCAAAGTAATATAACTACTTGTCTGGGACACGAGAGATGAGACCTATGCTGGCACTTACCCACCTTAGTTGTACATTTTATCTCAGCAAAAAGGAAGGAAATACTGAAAGAACCCTGTGTTAAAAATCAAGGATCTGAACATGCAAGACTAGAATTACTGTGTTGAGGAATCATTTTTATCCTTGATTATATAAGATAGCCTGAAAAGGTAATGTTGGGCTGAAGCCTTTTCAGGGATGATGTCTTGTGGCTATCACAGAGAAAGGGTTTCTTTCAACTTAGGGAATGATCTTGCACCAAAGCATCTGCTTTCTTTCCTTGGACTTTCCAATTACTAAAAATAGGAATGAAAACTTTGTCTGTATTTGTCTTGCCTCAATGCAGAAGTTTCACAAAGATTCCAGTATTGTACACAAGACATAGACACTATGCATTTTGCAACGCTGAGATGACAATCTATCTTACAATTCCTTAAGTACAAAGAGTCTAAAACACTGTTCCAGCAGGCGTGAAGATCCAAGACAGGGATTCAAAAAGGAAAAATCTTGCCCCCCTACTCCCTCATGCCTGAGTCTGTACCTAAGCCTTATCCAGAAAACTTATTTGAATGCCAAATGCTGTGCTGTCACAAATGCCCAGAGATACTACTTTCTCGCTTGATCTGAACATCTGATATGAACCCATCTCCACCTAAGACTCTTTGAGACACACAAACCAGACATGCCTCTTAGGAGACTCATTTGGAGTCTTCAAACATTGCACACATGCTAAATTTAATGAAATGGCAGCAGTAACTGTCACTAATGGCAGTAGCAGCAGTAACTGATCACTGTTTATACAATACCTTCGCTATTAAGGCTGTTGCCAAGAAAAGAGGAGGCTGAAGATAGCTCCACATTTTCCATCAGCCTGCTTTTAACCACTCAGCTATAACCAAAGAGATGGAACACAGTCTGCTTTGTTGTTTTGATGGATTGAGACACTTGGAGTATCTGAAACAGTGGACATCCAAAAAGACAGCCTGACCTAAACATTGGCAGGCATCTCTTTATCTTGTGCCCGGCTACTGTGATTCTTGGTCTAAGGTGCCTGGTGATGCCCAGCCAGGCTCTGGGGTGTCTGGGATCCCCCAGGAGCAGGGATTGTTTGTCCTGGGTGCTGCAGCAGTGAGTGGCATAGCCTTCATCTCCAGTTTAAGAGTTGCCTCCAGGATCTCCTTGTACAGGGATCACTTCATTGCATCCTTCCAGTGAACTACTGAGGGGTGGCACCCTGGGACAGAGGTAGCTTAGGGTGAAACATTGCTGGCGAAAGCTGTCAGACTAGAGCATCTTTCTTCTTTTTCCCTTCTTACGATCACTAGGAGAACTTGTGGTTTTACAGCCCTTCAGATACTGGGTGCTGGGAATGGCTATGGTTGGCTGCTGCAGTACTGCAAAGGACAATTGTGCACCAGCAAGAGATAGGAAATGAACCTTGGGGTATCTCAAGCTAGATGAACTGTGGTGCCAAAAACAGTACACCTGCAAAAGCCCTGATGGAATTAGTGTGTCAGAAACCATGGCATTTTTAGTATTTCTGATTTTAAAAAATATACTTGGAGGAAATAATACAGAAATTGTCAAATATTTAAGGCCAAATCATCTTTCCATGAAAGTCAGTAGGAGATTTGTCACAGACTTTTAAAAGACCAGGATTAGACTCTAAATAGCTCATTTATGAGGAAAAAGTGCTATTTTAATGTACCAGTATTTTTCCAAACTGTTTTAGGAAAATTATTAATAACTGAAGAAATCCGAACAAAACCCAAAACCTTGGAACATGCTTAATTACCATAGCAACGCCTGTCCTGCTGTTGAATATCATCAGTCCAGAGAGACACAGAGCTGTCATGACCAGATGACTTCTTTTAAGAATTCCTGTTTGCTAAAAATCAAAGAATTGTACTGTATAATCCTCTTTAAACACCATAACAAAACTATCTTCTCACAGCCTTAGTCACAGTCTGCCAAATGGTTTTCCACACCTTTCCAGACACAGAGATCACCTTTATTTAAAGGTTTTTAAGATCTTTTTTTTTTTTTTTTGCTACAAAATGAACTATGGGATTGAGTTAAATAATGAATGATATTGCGAGATCTGTAGGGAACTTTTCCTTCTGTGACTCATTCTCACTGAGGGAGGGAAACAGTCTGAATTCTCTCAATACTAAAATCCTACACACTTGCACTAAATGACACTGACTTTCTGCACAATATGTAAATATTAGGAGCCATTCAAAGCATAAAAGGAAATAAATTTATGATAGTGTCATTAACAAGGAACTTGCTTTGGTCAGAGACTCCAAAGCTGACAACTTGCCTCTGAAACCTCTGTATGACCTCAATTTACAAAAATACTTGGTAACTCTAAAGTGCACAAAAATATTACTGGTATGCTAAAAGACATCATTCAGCCTCTCAAAGTAAAGTGACTGCCTCTGACCTCAGCATGCCATGGATCAGAATTTAAAATTGCTGAACTGGAGAATTTCTGGCCAATGGGGGCCAGGCAGGCAGAGGTGAGTAGTGCTGGGCAGCAAGTCACTGCTCCTGAAAATGTGTCCTGTTCCTTCATCCCTCCTTCCAGAAGGAGATCCCCTGGAAAATGGATGGAGGTACCTTTGTGTTGTTATCAGACAAAATTTGTTACAAATGTTCTTGTCCTAACAAATTTAAAAGACATTTTTAAGTGGTCAGATCAGTTACAGAGGATGTGATCCATACATTCACAATCTTAACACTGAACAGCTGTCTATAGTTTTTTTTTAAGTCATAGAAATTTTGTCAAGTTATAGCAATTTTGAGAGATGAATGAAGTCCGTGAGAAGAAAGACCATGGAAAAACCTGATATACACATATCTGTCTGACAGCATGAACTGAGTCCACCAAAGGTGAGGACATTTGCGCTGCAGGTGACAGCACGAGGTGGAGGTGGAGAGCCTGCTCAGTGGGAGCAATGCAGTCATGCAATGGCAGGGACATGTTTGCACAGCATTGCCTTCAAATCAATTCTTCACAGTTATTTTTGAATGATCAGGAGCAGAGACCCTTTTGTAACAAAAGAATCTCCTGGTATGCATGAAACATTGTAAGGAACAATGATACAACTTCATGGAGGAGGTAAGCTTTTTTACTCCATTTCTGGCTATTTATAGCTCATTTGAACATTTTGACAACTGCAAACAATTCTATAGACCAGCAGCGAAACACCCTGCTGAGTGTATCCCAAGGGGAACTTGAAGGGTTTAGTAATTTTCTATCCAGAGAGAACTTGTGATTCACTGGAGAACGTGCCAAACCAAGTCAGACATTGAATTTTTTAACTCCCACTTTTTATAAATGATCTTTTAATCAGACTGTTACCCCAACTGCCCCTCTCCTCTTCATGTGCAAGGCAATCATTTTACATGCCAAAAAAACCTTCAGAACCCCCTGACTTGACATTTCAGCATAAGAATTTTCAATGCCTCATACTGGAATTTCACTTTGTTTAAAATCTAAGGTCTCTTGATAAATGGGTCAAAAGGAATTCAGAGGGATGACTCCATCACACCAGCCTCACCACACTACAGGGAAACTTTCAATCAGCCACTACTGTCACCAAGGAAATTGAAGTTAATTCTAGCTACCACCTTCTCAGATACAGACTTCCAGATAAAAGATGTATAGACTATTTTTGAAACCTCCGTAAATATGTGTAATGACTTCTCCTGCTGCCTAGATCAATTTCCTAACTAGTACACTCCAGATAGCCTAAATTAAAATGTGTTTGATATTATGTGTCATTAGAAAGTGAGCACTCATACCTTTCTCAATACAAGACATCTTTACATCATTTGCATTTGAAAGGTATGAGTAATTTTCGGCTTTCAGAGAATTCAACCCACATGACTTCTGCATAATTTTGCATTCCACTTAAAAAATCTCTCTCTCTCCTGCCATACCTTTCATATTATTTTATGCTTATGTTTCCCAGTATCTCTTGCCCTGCCAGTTTGTCCATATCTCTCATGAGTACTGCTTGGGAACTCCCAGAAGGAAGATGAAAGCTTAGTCTTGCTCTGTTTTTCTTCAAATCATTTCACCAGTGTCTGCTGGGGATTATCCATGGAAAATAATTTAAGAGAAGAATTTATTTACTACATAAAAGGCAAAGTAAAAAAAAAAAAAAAAAGAAAATTCTCTTCAACTCAAATAATATTTCTGCCAACCTAGCATTAGACATCTTTCTTTTGATCAAATACTGATGCTCTATCTTCTATGGAACTCCATGCAAGTCTGTTTCTGTATGGAGAAAAATGCCCCAACATCCTAGACCTTCTCCTGTGCATTTCAGCTTTTCTAGTGGATTCATTGTCTGCTGCTTCTTCACTAATAGAAATCAACACTGAAAATAAAATAGAAATAAGTCATGTCTTCTGTGTGGGTAAATAAAAGCTACTCTTGAAGAAGGATCACATGTTATCTACCTTTTACAAGCATTGTCACTGCAAGGATGTTCTCTGTGCTATGTGCAGGATCTAAAGGATACCTTCTGCTACTGTAAGTGCTGCCCTGTCTCTTTTTAGCCTGCGTGTAATGTCCTATGGCAAAATAAGGTAATGCACGTGGTCTGATGGTGCACAGTGCATTCCTTTTTCATGTTCTACAGCCCTGTTTTTGTTCTTATTTGTATTGGTGACCTTTTCATGGCTCATGCAAATGTCATATTTGTCCTTTGGTTGGCTTTTTATTTTTTCCTTCTTTTCTCTATCTTTTTTTCCCTCTTTTTAAACTTCCCATACGTCCTAACTGTAACTCTTCTTTCCTGATTTTTCAAGTTTCCATGTTCACAGTACAGGCTTTGAGTAGGAATTCTCAAGAAAGGTATTGGCTGTAGCACAGTGTACTAGCTATACAGATTGCAGTAACATTAAGTACTGCATGTCTGATTTTTGCTATTGTTTCATGTTTAACTACATTTCTTGTTTTATTTGTCTGAGGCAAGTCAAATCAAGTTCGAAGAAGAAAGTGCCTCTTCTAAAGAAACCTAGCCCCTACTCTTTGCTGGGGTCCATTGCTACCTGATATTGCTGCAGCAGAAATGTAGCCTCCCTTCTTTAAAGTTGTACTGTGAAAGGCTCCCGTTAGATAGTCCACAAATATGAGGTACCCCATTCATCTATATGTCATGAGAAGTACGCAAAATTATTTATGAAAGTTAATAAATAAATTACTATAGATTTTTTTTGGGGCCACAAATTGTAAGGAACACTGCTCCTAACCACTGCCTGCTTTTCTATAAAAAGACAGGGAAGTGGCAAATTTGCTGTTCTTATGCATACAGCATTGTATTATGACTTCACTGCATAATCTAGAATAGTCATCAGAAGTCACCACTTTTGGAACAAAGTATCTGTGCATTTTTATTTAGCTGATGTACCAGCAGTATCTTCTTACATTTCATTGCTACATTAATTGCACATGAGGTTTTCCTGGACTTCTGTTTGTGTTGAGGGATCACTGTTTTCAAGGGATGTCATTGAGTCAGAACAGTAAGCAGAATCAAGTCTCAAAATCTGTTTTCAGCACCTTCACTGAAATTATATTCTGCCATTTCTATGCTGATAGACTGAGGACCAGTCTGTGATATATATAAAAGCGCCACAGGAGTCCTCTGTTTATTAACTCATACCTATAAGGGTGGTTTTAACCAGGAAACCAAACAAACCTTGGTCAAGTTTTGACTCCACTAAAATCATGTTTAAGTCTAGGCACACTGAATAATCTCAGCAGCTCAAATAAACTGAGTCTCTCCTAAATCTTCTATCACCTGCACTACTTTATTTAAATTTACATATTTTACACCATCTGTTAAAAGTCATGAAGGTGAAGAAGAACGTATAATCAAACCAAATTTGTATGTTTTTATAACAAATTTATATGAATGTTGTGCACTTTCCAAAAGAGGTGAGAAAAAAAGAGCATAAATAGAAGCAAAAATGAACAGAAACAATCAGAATCACAGGAAAAAAAAAAATCATTATCTTAATTCAGAGTCTTATCTGATGTGACCTGTGCTTCCCCTACTGCTTTAGTGTGACATCTTTCCAAGCAGATTTTCTCCCCAGTACTGTCCCAGGCCTGAAGTCTGCTTCACTATTGCTTCCTCTTTGGTCAGAGGAACTATACAGCATTCAAATACAACTGAATCTCAATTAACAAAAGGACTAAAAGAGATGGAAAATCAAAGAATTCTGCTTTGGTAGACACAGAATAAACAAATGTGGATGTTTTCCTGTCTCTGTGTCATGTTTATGGGTACTTTCCAGGCATTGGCTGCAACTCACATGCACATAGATGCATGTATATACACACACAGAGCCTGCTCCTGGAGAAACTACCCATGTACTATCAAGTTTAGCTCCAAGTTACTGAGACCACTGCTGCAGGAGGTAACTGCCACTGTTGTTACCTCTTCCTGTTGTCTCACAACACCTACGTATGCTTTTTGTTCAGCTTGAAATAAGCTTTAGAATGAGTCTTGCCATTATTTTTCTATTAATATATCCTGCATGTTAACCTGTAACATCTCCCAGTAAAATGTTCAAATTAATTAATTAATTGTGTAACTGCTTCAGTTCCTGAAGTTCAGCCTACATAAACTAGCTTCAGGCCAGGCTAGTATCTTGCATACCCTGAACTGTTATAAGCCAAAATAGATTACCAGATCAGCTGATAAGCAAACATTTGGTTATGTGATCACAGCTCCATTCATTCACTCTGACCAGAAAAGCTATCACTCAGGAGGAGTAAGGTGGGCTGCTATTGTACTACTACTGCTTTTAAAGAATGTTTTGATTTTATTAAAAGGTATTACAATGGCACCTTTATTTCAGCAATCAAATACTACTTATTCCACAGGAATTCTGGCACATTCAGTCCATGTGGTCAGTGTTGTCCTATGTCCAATGAAAGTTGTACGCCAGAGGAAAATATTTGCCTCCCAGACACCTGCCTCTTCCATTCCAGATCTGAGTGCTACCATGGATAGTTGTGACTGTGCCTCTGCATCTCTCCTCAGGTCCCACACAATGCTGAGAAGGTCACTCAAATCAGAGTTTTCCAAATGTGGCCACAACTTATGTGTTCCTCATTTCTGGGTACCTAATATGAAACAGCTGGAGATGAATTTGCAGGCATAGTGAGTACTCACAACTCCAGCTGGAGATGGTTGCCACTGCATAAAATGTTTTTCCAAGTCTGCAATCTAAAAGCAGCAGACGCTTCTGGCAATGGGATATTAGCACAAATGATAACTACAGGGACATGGTGAAGACAAGTTCACTGGTATTTGTGAATTTGAGCAAATATGCTGACATTTTCGTGGTGGAACACATCGATTTCAGGTGTCCTATCACAGTATAGGATCCACAACTCTGAATAAGCAGGCTGACAGACATCAAAAAACATTTTGCACAAAACCACTGCAAAAACTGAGTATCTTCAGTTGCCTGGAGGAGTTTTGGAGGCTCTAACCCTGAAAATGTTCAGAACCAGGGTAGTTGGGGGTCTTGAGCAACCTGACCTAGTAGGAGATGTCCTGCCCCATGGCAGAGAAGATGGAACTAGATGATCTTTAAGGTCCCTTCCAATCCTAACCGTTCTATAATTAATGATTCTCCCACCACATGTATATATCGTGTTATACACACAAGCAAATTAAGAGAGAGATGAAGAAAAAGAAGAGGAATAAACAAACATTCCAGGCTAAACTACTTGTAAATGAAAACAGTTGTGGCAACATTGCAAGACAGATCTCTTAAAAATATGAGGGGTTTCTCCAGTTTAAAAAGTCTGTGAAGTTATGCCTTCCACACAATGTGAGGAAACAGAGGCATCACCAAGAGTATCCAGCATGTTGGATACTTACCTAAAGCCATCATCCAGACTATGCAATGAGTGATCTCTTTTATGTTTCTCAGTCTGAGTGTCTGTATTATATTCAGGCAAGGCTGAGGTCTCAGATCCATGCATCCTGGTTGCCACTGAGAGGAAGCCCAGCTGAGCATCACAGATGCAATCATATTAATTTTTCAGATTGCCTATGTTATTTAAGGGGTCAACAGTCACATGTAGACACAAGCTAAACTAACCAGAAAGATACAGCGAGGAACAAGCTTGTATGATAAAACCTACCTATCAAAGCAAGACTGTGGAAGGCTTGGGTTAAATTCCTTTTCTTGCCTGAGAGAATTTGACCTGACATCTTCTACCCCAAGGTGCATATGCTGATCACAAAAGGTTGGCTATTTTAAGGCACAAAGATGAGGCACCCCATTATTTCTGTTCAAACTGTTCCATTTTGCATGGAATGAATATTCATTGAGCTCATGAGAGAATGGCAGTGCAAAAAACGTGTCTACACCCAGGCTGTTTGGGTTCTCAGCAGGGAAGGTGGTTGAGAGGAACATATTCTTTAAGAATACAAGAGCTTACCTGGCTAAGCAGTAGCAGAGCAAGGCTTCTGATGATCTATGTTTGGGATTGAGGTACTCGCACTAGTGATAAGACAGAATCTTCTTGTGGCAGCAGCCCTCAGACACTGCTGAAGAGGCTACCTGGAAATTAGTGCTGGCTCTACCCCTATATAGAGTTCTAGGAGTAAAAATTATCCTGGCAGAGAAGCAATTAGGTAGAATGTCTGCAAAGGTCTAATAATAGATTGTCCTAAATTCAGCAAAAAGCCCTTCACCTAGATATACTAAAGAGAAGATTAAATAACTGTTCACCTGAACTCTTCCATAAAGCTATTTTCCCCTTTAGACTGTTGCTTTAATGACTGTGTAATTATTGGAATGATTTGGCTTTGGAGGAACACTGGGATTTTAAACGTCAGTATTATCAGGCAGTGACATTATTTTTTGTCTTATTGTAATTTTTAATTTTGCTCTGTGATGCCTTAAAATGAGACCAATTTTTTCAATTGTAAAGTGGGTGATAAATTAATCTGTGGTGAAAAGGTGTTGATTTAAGTCTGTTTTTACTGACTTCTGCTGGCTTTCCTCAGAACTGAACCTGTCTCACAAACCTTATTGTGGAATAATTTAGAGAGCTCTTAACAAAGTTAGACTGTAAAGGTAAAGAAATAAATTTCTGTATATTGCCCTGAAATGACCTTGCTATGGAGAAGAGTACTTGAGCGTGGGTTCTTTTGTGGATAAAATCTATGGAACTGAGCAAGAGAGAACAAGTCTGGTTTAGGATTTAGCCATATAGGATCTGTATGCAATACCTGTTAGAACATTTGGAATTACATTTAAAAAGAACAAAAAAACCCATGATATTCCTACATGACTTTAGTTCTAGTGGGGAGCCACACAGCACCCACAAAAATGAGTAGCCAGGTCATACTGACTAAGACCATGACAACTGCCCTAAGGAGAAGAACTTACCTGCTCTGAGCACAGCCCTTTTGACTGGAAGGAAAGTGAGGTTTTAACTAAGGAACATCAGAGATGTATGTGTGTATGTGCCTTTTCAGTTTATTCAGTTCAATTCATATCTGGCTGCCAAAACCCAGCAGGTTTGCTTCTACTCACAAAGATGTAGCATGTCTAGCACTGCAACTTTTTATGTGGAAGAGCAGCAACAGTCACTGCCTTCAACATGAGCTTTGCTGTATAATTAAGTTTCACTAATACAGAAAGCATGTACCAGATTAATACCAGACAAACAATTCTTTACATTGCAGGCTAATAAACTGGAGTTGGGTTTCTGTCTCTCTAAGAAATGTTGCTTGGTTCAGACCTCTGCTTTGAGACCTTTAATTTACCTACAAAACTTTAATGCCATTTGTCTTTCATGAAGTGTACTTCCTAGCCAACAGCAACATGCTGATTTAAACTAGTTGATGATCTGGGGACTGTGTAGTATGAATTTAGGTCATTTTTTTTCAGGACACTTGAGAAAAAATATCAGGGTCTTGACATGCTCTCATGCTCCAGAAGAAACACTTTTGAGTGCCCATGGAGAAAACATCTCTAGAAGGAATTATTTAAGAAGAGACAGTGAGAGAGGATTACATCAGAGAAGACATATCATCCCAAGCTTTTGGTTTTCTGGCAGAAATTTAGTCTACCTTAAGAGCCCTCTAGGACTGCCTTCAGCACAGCATTAGTAGATAATATAAAACACAGTTACACACTAGTAAATATTCCTTTGTTCCTGCTTGTAGGTCCTTTTCCCTTCTAGAGACTGGTAAACATGAACTTTCTGCTCTCCAAAAATACCTATGCATTCTGTATATAAACCAGAATTTACATGTGTCTACACTATGAAAAAGGATGCACTTAATTTGCTTTAAGACTCTGTCCTGGTAGGGCATAAATCCTGCCAGGCCAGTTTAAGTCTTGCTCTCCTCCTCCTGTTGAGTTGAGTCTGAGAGTTGAGTAGAATGAGCAAACAATGGAGCAGCAAAGCCTTGAGGGCTAGGAGCTTTGACCACATGTAAGGTGTCTTGTGCTGCCCCTCAAGCTGCCTGTGTGGTCACATGAGGCACAAAGCTTTGAATTCATTGGGCAGAAGAATGATGCTAGTGCCTACTTGCCAGTTTAATTTTCAAAATTATGTATTTACTAGGGGGTGATTTCGAAACTGCACCTTTCTGCCTTTCTGCACTGACCCTCCACCAGGAGCAGTACCCCATTCACGTTAACTGGGAATCCTGGTGGCCACATGTTTGCAGCTTGTGCTATCAGTTTAGCAGCAACTCAGCTCTTCTCTCCTTCCCTCTGCCCGGAATATTTTCTGTTTTACCGTGGGATCATTATCGTGACTTTTGGAAGTGTCCTTGTACAGGAAACTTACTCCACGACCAAAGCGCCATGAGTACATATGCTAGAGTTAATGCTAAGGCTCCATAAGCATAGTTAGAATTTTTCCTGTTTCCGCGTTCCTGTTTTCCAAGTTCTGATTGTTTAAACTGTTTTATACCATGTTCATAAATACCCTTTGTGCAACTACTTCCTGTCGACCAAAAATCCAAAGAATCTCGGGGAATTTCCCTGCATTTTTAATATTAATAACTAAACATTAATATTAATATGGAAATCAATGTTCCTAATTCATAACCGATTATTAATTTCTACAACAGACTCACTGTCCTAAAACCACAGATGCAAATCTGGGAAGGACAACAGAAGGCTTCCCTGTCCTTCCCTTGCACTGTCCCCAACAAATGTTGGTATGAATTGTCTAAGAATCATAAAATCAACCAGGTTGGAAGAGACCTCCAAGATCATCCAGTCCAACCTATCACCCAGCCCTAGCCAATCAACTAGACCATGGCACTAAGTGCCTCATCCAGTCTTTTCTTGAACACCTCCAGGGATGGCGACTCCACCACCTCCCTGGGCAGCCCATTCCAATGGCAATCATTCTCTCTGTGAAGAACTTCCTCCTAATATCCAGCCTAGACCTTCCCCCAGCACAACATGAGACTGTGTTCCCTTGTTTTGTTGCTGGTTGCCTGGGAGAAGAGACTGACGCCCACCTGGCTACAATCTCCTTTCAGGTAGCTGTAGAGAGCAATGAGGTCACCCCTGAGCCTCCTCTTTTCCGGGCTAAACAACCCCAGCTCCCTCAGCCTCTTGAAGCACATCCAGTAAGACATTCAGACATATTCTTCAGAGCTATTCCAGTGCAGCCATAATATGCCTTCTAATAGACTGCACTAACAGTGCAATTTAGAGCAGACAATATTTACTTGCAATAATTTGAAGACCAGGCCTCGAAGCTCTTAAAAAAACAACTGATCATTATTCCTTTTTATAATGACATTTTTACATACTGGAATAGTTACCCTGTCCCATTTTAATCTTCCCCTTTGTAGGCTAAAGCAATGGAGTTATCATTCTTCATGGATTGTTTTCTAAACCCTTTAGCATTATTTGCCCACCCCTATGGATTTTCTTCAAGTCATCTTTTTTTTTTTTTTTTNCCCTGCATTTTTAATATTAATAACTAAACATTAATATTAATATGGAAATCAATGTTCCTAATTCATAACCGATTATTAATTTCTACAACAGACTCACTGTCCTAAAACCACAGATGCAAATCTGGGAAGGACAACAGAAGGCTTCCCTGTCCTTCCCTTGCACTGTCCCCAACAAATGTTGGTATGAATTGTCTAAGAATCATAAAATCAACCAGGTTGGAAGAGACCTCCAAGATCATCCAGTCNGTCTAAAAGTGGACACAGTGGTCTGAGATGCAGTTAGCTCCCAAGAAGAGCAGAATAATTACTTGCCGACTAAAGGTTGTGTTCAATATTCCTAAGAATGTATCTTCGACCAAGAAATATTTTTTTGGTAAAAATATCATGCTGTTACTCATAGCCAATTTGTGATTCACTACTCCCCTCCAGATCCTTTTCTGTGGAAGGTCACTACTGTTACATTCAACTATTTTCATTTACCTTTGTTGAATTTAATCTGCTTTTCATTTCAGATGGTGTCTGATTTTTCAGACTTGTTTAATTTCCACTGTTGATCCTGTCACCTAAGTAAAAGCAGCTTCCTTCATATTGTCTGTAGATTTTCTAAATGTATTAATTGAATTTCATTGTTCAATCATTAATAGAAATATTTAGAAGAAATGAGACTCCACTTGAGATGTCCCTCCAGCTTAATGTGAATCACTGAAAATTAGTCTTGGCAGTCTCTCAATAACAATGACATACAGAGGAGGGGTTCACAGAATCAGAGAATGTCAGGGGCTAGAAGGGACCACAAAAGATCATCTAATCCAACCCCTCCTCCCCCTGCCAAAGCAGGATCACCTATACCAGATCACACAGAAACACATCCAGGTGGGTTCTGAATATCTCCAGAGAGGGAGACTTCACAACTATCTTGGGCAGCCTGTTCCAGTGTTCCATTGCCCTCACAGTGAATTTTTTTTTCCTCATGTTTTCATAGACTTTCCTATGCCTCAACTTCCACCCATTGTCCCTTCAGCACTTACTTTACTCAGGTGTGTGTAAGTCAACTCAGTGGCTTTTTCTTAGCATTATAGTCTCTGACTCCTTTTCTCAATATCCATCTTTGCAGAAAGATGGATATCTTTCCCCCTCCCCCTCCATTCCTGTGAGGGTGGCTGAACATTTTAACAAGTTTTCCAGATAGGTTATAGAGCCTCTGTCTTTGTGGCACTAAAATTCTGGATGAACATAGCCCTGAACAACTTGTAGCTGATCCCACTTGAGCAGAAGACTTGGACTAGAGACCTCCTGAGGTCTCTTCCAGCCTCAATCATTCTGTGATTCTATGAATTTATGAGACAATGTTATTTATTTTCTACATCTTTCCTTGAATAATACAGTATTTTGCAAGCAGTTTTAACTTTTTAGAGTAATAATATCAAATAGCCTGAAGTCATGGTCTTATCTGCAGTGGAAATCTGAAGGTCAGGCTGGGGATTGGATTAGACATTTTGCTAGTCTCTGCAACACTGAGGATGACACATAACATTTCAAAGAGTGTTTGAAACTCTGTCACTGACTCCTCTGGAGACCGATTGTACATCTTTTTAACCCTAGATCAAAGTCTTTCTCCCAAAGTTTGAACACTGGTATCTGGTGGTTTCCCTGTGACAGCCTCACTCTTCCCACCATTCCACCTTTAAGAAGCAGCACATCATTTTTAAGCAAGCCAAAGCCCAAAGCCAACACTATTAGTAAAGATCTACATTCAAATTCATGACTCATATGACCCAGGGTAGGCCTCTGTAGGCAAACAGAAGTATTGGCAAGCATCACTTGTGACCTGGACTCTGTCCCTTGTGTTCCCAGAACCTTGCAGTCACTTCGTTAGTGCCCACATGGATGAGTAACATGAATAGCATGAGTCACAGTCAGAGACTGGATATGCCTCAACAGTCTTTCCACTGTGTCTAAGGTTTTTGGATTAGTCAAGAAGCCCATGTCCCAGCAGGGTAATCAGACTGGCAGATGGGCGTCTCTGGCCCCATTACAAGAGAATCTCTAATCACAGGCATCCACTAAGAAGTCTGTCGCTGGAGCAAGACAGCAAATAACAGAATTGTACTTCACTGAAGAGCTGGGCCAAAATTCATTTGTCTTGAAGCTGGAAATTTTAAACATTTATCCCTCTGAAAGACTTTTATCTCTCTTTCCTGCTAAAGTCAGTGGGGAACCTCTGGCTTCTGACTTCCCTAGGCACAGGACTTGGCTCTTAAATGAACATACAGCTTTTACAGATTACTGACTTGGAAACTGATGGACCAGCCAAAATACTTTCAGCTAGTCTTGTAATCAGATTTTGATACTTGGCAAAAATCTTAAAAGTATCCATGCTTCTTTTTACTCTCTTACTTACCAGGTTGTTTTTCAGCATTTTCCCACTTTCACACTGAGTTTCTGGTTGTGAAATTCTGTAAAACCCATCTAACTATAATGGAGAGGTATACATTATCTGTTCAGACAGAGTACTAAAACGTAATACAAGCAATAGCAGGGTGTGGAAAAACCAGCATTGAACACAAGTCCCTCTGTACACTTCTCAAATCCACACTTATGCCAGCTATAATGTAATTCTTTTTCTCTCATATATTATGAACACTGTTGTTTCCTCACTTGCTGATAAACCTGCTTAACGATTTCCTTAAAAAGCTAAATGGGGCTTTTCTGCTAAATCTTCCCTTGGAATCTGGGTATTTGTAAACATCTCTTTTACTGACAGACCTTCACATTTCCTTGTCTCAAATGAATGATTCTCCCCAAAAGACCATTTAACACATTATCACGTCTATCCTACAGGTAGGCTTGTTATGGAGGGGTAATTAGTTCATGGCAGATATGATTTTTCAAACATTAATATTGTTCATTAATATTCAATATTCAGAACTCTCACCACCCCGAACACTAATTTTAATCAGTTCTTTGCACGGTCATGGAAGATTTATACAGATAATAACAAAGGATCTAGAAATAACTAGTAATAATATAGCATTAATTGAACTCAATTGAACTGGAAGAGAAGGTTCCTGCGGTCAATACACCGCTTGCAGTCAAGACACTGCTTGGCCACTAGATGGACTCAAGCAGCTCCTTTCTGCTTATGGCAGAGGGCAATGGTGAATTACAGGAGGCTTTAAGTATTTGCTCACAAAATGATCTCCCATTGTGGGGCTAGCTACAGCTTCAGACAGTGCCCAAACACTTCCAGGGAATTCCATTACTGTCTTGTCAGCCACCGAGACTCCTGATTCTTCCCAGGCTTTAGGCTGCTGGGGAAAGGAAGCAGACAATCTCTGACCTGGTCCTGATCTCTCTGGATGATCTGTGTATCTCCAGGATTTCCTGTCTTGGTAGGAGGTTTTTGGGTGCAAGCAGGATGCCTCGCGATGTGCAGTCTCAGCACAGATGTTGTGTTGGCTGTGCAGGCTGATCGTGTGGAGGCAGTAACAAGCAGGCAAGGATGAATACAACAGCAGAGCACAGATACAAGGGCAGAGCATGTTGTGTTACCTGTTCATCACCTTTTATCCATACAGCCTGAGACTAATGGGCCTTTGGACACAGAATAGCCAATCAGAATGGCAGTTGGCCAAGCCTGACCATATTAGGTGAAGCCATAGGCTTGCTTTACCCTTTTTAGGGCAGAACACAGGCCTCGCACAAGGCATACACAAGCTGAGCCTGTGTACCTTGTTTACCACAGGATGCAAACAAGTCTGGGCAAGCCAGGGTCCTCAGACTCAGTGGCTCCAAGTTCTTTGTCCTCTTTCCTGCAGTTGTTTCTCCCCAAAACAGAAGGAGGGAGAGCAGAAAAACATGTCTGGGCAAGCCAGGACATGTATAAGCCTATTTTGGCCTGCTTAGGCCTATCACAACAAGGTTACAGATGGGAAGGCCTCATTTGCAAGTCTTGCCAGAGTGCAGATATGAAGTGGACACCAGAAAGAATAATCTGCAGGACATTATCACTGGAAGCTGAAATGCCAAGGGGTACCTCAAGTAGCTCAGGAGTGTTGTGAAACCTTCAATGATATGTGATTCGGGCATCCCAAAAAGTGGGTAACAAAGTCTTCCAGTGAATCAGGCCTCCTGTCCTAGGTATTTTACCATACAAGTCAATCTTAAGATAACTGAGAAAGTGGTGAAGCATTAGCCTGACCACTGAGAGAAGGCAGTAACCACACAGTATCCAAACCCACCACTGCTGGTTTCTTGTAAGAATTCATTTGGATCTTATACCTCTAAAAATCCTGTTTTCTTACCAAAGGTTATTGAAATGTTCAGTTATTGAAATATTTGATTTAGCAAAAATTGGCTTGCCTAAAGCTTTTATAGCTAGCAGCATGACCCTCCAAGTAAGGCTAATTTGCATGACTTGTATCTGACTTGAGAGGATATAGATTCACTTTTCTAATTAATATCATCCATGTGTCTAGTTCACTAAGAGCTGTAAAGTTCAAACCTGCAAGGCAAACACAAAAGCATATGTTTTTTTCCCTCTTCCTGACAAAGCTCACAGTCACTGTGCAGACAGGAAGAGTGTATGTGGACTAGCAAGAGGAAAATGGAATAAAACTCTCAACAGTAATTCCTGGAACTACTTCTCTGCTAAGATGCTTCTCTCTTACTGCAGTAAGTTCTACAGATAGCTCCCTCCCACTTCCAAAAAAGAGCAAGCACTCTCGCACATTTATAACAGCAAGTCATGATTTCCGTGAGGCACATCAGTTTGAATGCTCCTACAGTACTGGGACAAAGCATTTGCACATTTCTAAGACTATTCTACTGCTATAGCACTGAAGACACAACCCCATTACCACAAAGTGTTTAGCTATTTCAGGAATGAAGAGTTTTAAGAGCTCCCTAAGGTTAAATACAGCATCCTGTGTGCAAGCCAAGTTGCTATGGTGATACTGCTTCATACTTGCATCACTCACTTGTTTAATATAGGCCTTCTGTTTTCAAATTGCTGATGAACTATCAACCTGTCTCAGATTAACTGTACAAAGGTGACGTGAATCATATTTTGAACTACTAAACTATATGTAGTACAATTAAACCTGAGGAAAAATACACCACAAACAACATTCCGTTAAGACAGATTTTAGGTTAAAGCAGCACCTTTTAATCTGAAGCAATATTGTTGGAATCTAGTAAGAAACAAAGCATGTTCCAGGAGGCAGTTTGAAGTAAGAGCTACAGTTACCAAAAAAACCCCAAAACCCCATTAAATATCAGGAAAGCATATTGTTGCCACTAAAAACTACTAGCACGAGAAAAAGGGTATTTCTCAGGTTCTGGTCTCAGTCCTTCATTGTAGTTTTGCTCTTCATTCAGTAGGAGTTGAACCTCACTACCTCCTACTCGGAAAGGAAAATATGTTCTATCACATATGCAAATGAATAATATTTTTAATTTATTTGCACATTTTTGCTGACACCTTTATTTACAATTTAAAATTCTGATGCCATTTCAGAAAGCTTTCCAGGAAAAGCAGTGTATGATCTCTTGTCTATGGCTCTGTAATGACCTCGTGAAATAGCAATTGACTTCAGACATTAATTAAGTACACAACCTCTTGATAGGGATCTTAATAGAGATCATGGCTCTTTCCACAGATGTGATTTATTTTCACCTCTACCTAGAAATAATCAAAAGATATGTGAAAAGTTAATATTTTCTAGAACTGTTAGGCCTTTCTTCTTAGGGAAAACACTGTGATATTTATGTTGTGCTGGGGGGGCATAACATTTTTAGGCAATTGGCACAATTAAGTAGTCCTGGTGCATCATGAAGAGGCAAAATATATTCAGAGTAGATATTTGTCAAAGATCTTTGTATCCACAGGGGGAAAAAAAAATTCCTCTACATATATTTTTTGCAAGCTCCAGAACAGGCTGTAAATGTAGACTTCTTTCCTTCCTCTTACAAGCATTTGGACCTTCCCCTTAAGATTCTGTGTTACTCAGCACCTTTTTGCTACCCAGTGACTCCTGGTCAAATACAGGTCAAAAGGAATAAACTGAGACACATGCTTTGCTCCCCGTCATTTGAGGAATAATTGTTCTGAGACAACACAACACTTTTTTTTTTATAATTTTATCTAACACTGAACATATTACACCTCCCTCAACACCAGTATGCAAATCCATTTTGTGTATAAATGCATGTTTCACCTGATTAGGTGTATCCTGACTTGTTTCATTTGAAAGAACAAGCATAATGTGGTAAACACTTTCCAAACACTTAATAATCACCTTCCTTCTGAGGAAGTCAGAATTGAGGCCCAGAACAGTAAGTGCTAGTCCTTGGAAGAGGAACAAAAAGAGGTAATTTATATCCAAAAAAAATCCCACTATTCTGACAAGCTGGCTGAGGTGAAAAGGAGCCTTAAATATGGATGAGGTCAATATATTCTTATCCCTAGGATGCTGCTCATTATCTTTTCCAGGAATATTAAGCCGAAGGTCACATTTTTCTTAATTTTAAAGTTTCTGTAGCTAATGCTTATAAAACAATAGTTTAATATTGTCTACTCTGTTGTGCTGTTGAAGTCTAATATATTTAGAAATTTTTTTTTTTAGTTAATTTTTTATCATTGCAGTAAGTGGGGAGTAGATAGATTGATATATCTGATTCACGATAGATCAAGAGACACATTTTTAGGGCAATCTTTAAAATACTGCAGATTTCAGCTTTCACAAGGGCATCCAGCTTCATCCTTTAATCCTCTGGAGACCTGAATGAGGAGTTTGCAGTTCAAAGACTAAGAAAATATTTTCTTTGAAATACATGACTGTGTAGATCCTAAATAGACATCAGAAATATTCATTGAGAAAGGAACAGTAATTATGATTGTTACAAATTTAAGCTGTTGTCTTCAGCATCTGATGCTTATACATCACATCTAATAGACTTCCAAAAGCTTGATTCATGATCTTGGTTGCACGTATGTTGTAGTAGTAAATTGACAGGGGTTCTACAGAACATTGAGGCTAATTATCAAAGAAGTGTGGCAGGCAGTGAATAGGCTATTTTTTGGGGGGGTGGGGAATGAGCATGTGCATGCAAATGCAGTAGTATCACTCTACTGTTTAAGGACAAGGTTTGGGAATTAGCTATTCCAAAAATATTATCAAACACACTAGTCCCAAAAGGGAGCTAGTAATGAGATGCAGATCTAATCCCATGTTTGTACATTTTACCTCTCACTACAGTAAAGACTTGCTAGCAGTTTAGAAAAGCCATGATAAACAAATCATGTTTACCACTGAGAGAGATGACTGTAAAAGGGGCATTAACATTTCCACAAGAGAGAAAGCAGTCAAAGAGCCTATTCAGACTTTAACTTGAATGAATTTGGGATCAGTAGTCACAAAGGAAGTAGAAATCTCAATAGAAATCCCAGTCCTTGTTCCTTCCTGCTTCTGTGGGACCCCAAGGAAGGGATTAAACAGAAATGCATTCACTCTTCCCCAGTCCATCATCAATATCTCTTCTCCCATGAATGTGACCTGTCTACAGATACTGTATGCAAATTCTGTGTTCTTGATCATATGCACTAGTTAGCTGTTGGTGTTCACACTGTGTTAGTTAACTGACTTTCAGATACAAGTTTAGGATTGATTGATGGTTTTCTGTAAATTTTGTTGGCAGGCTGTAATTAAATATTAGCAGTAGTGTTTAGTGGGCATTTTTTAAATGGTTTGCCTTAAATGTAATCTGTCTTGTAACATGGATTCAGAATAGAAGAGGAAAACAAAAACATACCAATCCTGTAAGGATGTGCTGCTCATTAGTATCACTGTCCTGGGCGATATCCAGAGAAATGCAAATACTTTGGTCCATAATATTAAAAAAAGTACCAAGGTGTTCCTCTGCTGAGGTGTTTTGGGAGCTGGAAATGTAAAAGTGTATTTTTAGGACCAACATTATCCATAAAACTTTTCTCTTGTAAAGTTGTTTCCTGGGGAAGGACTGGAGCCTTGCAAGTTTAGAATTATAGAATCAGAATCATTAGGGTTGGAAAAGACTTATAAGATCATCAAGTTCACCTGTGAACCTAGCACTGCAGAGTCCACCACTAAACTATGTTCCTAAGTGCCACATCTACAAGTCTTTTAAATACTTTCCTGGGCATCCTGTTCCAATGTTTGACAACCCTTTCAGTGGAGATATTTTTTTTTTCCCTAAAATCCAGTCTAAACCTGTTCTGGTGCAACTTGAGGCCACTTCCTTTCATCCTATCAATTATCACCTGAGAGATAAGAGTGACATCCACCTTGCTACAACCTCTTTATAGCTTAGAGTTTAGGAGAATGCCAATACACTTCCAAAGTTTGTAGGAAGACTGGTGGGATGAGATGCAAGTCTTTTGTAGGGATACTCAACTTTCAGCAATTTGATGGGGAGTGGAGAGTAAAAGAGATTTGCATCACCTAACTCACCTAACTTCAGGTTCCTGTTCCGAATTTTCCTTTGGCAGAACTGATCTCTGCCTATTGAATACACGAAGAGTAGGGAGAAAAATCTCTTATTTTAGCAAGCTAGTTACCAGTTCAACAGCAATCAAGACTTAGATGAAAGCAAATGTGATCATTTCAGTGTCATTCAAATAAAGTATTCTAGCATTTTGAAGCACTGCAGAATTCTTAGTGCTTTTCATGAAGTTATGAAGGCTGCCTCTTTCTTAAGGGTCAACTTTCCACATTCACATGAATTAGATAGCATAGAAGCAATACTAGGTAGCTTGAACAGTCATTGCCAGTGTTGTTTCCATTCGACAGATAAATACAGGATTACAGTCTCTGGAATTGTCAGCTTGGTAACTTTCAAAAGCATTTCAATTCCTCACAAAAATTCAAACCCAGCATTCTTTAGGTTAATGACAGAAATTTTGCACTGTGGTGAACAGTTAGTACTAAAATCAGACTCCCTGCTGCCTTCCAATGTAAAAATAACCCAGCACACTACAATTTCTGAGTACACTACAGAAGACAAAGCACCTGAATGTTTTTTTAGAGTTAATGAAGCAATTACCGGATGCTGGATAAAGAAGTGTTCCTAAAAGTGTAATCAAAGAGTAAGTCATGGTGTGGCTGTGTACCTGTTCTACATTTTCTGTTTCACAACTACTATTAAAATTTACAAAAACTTAATTGATGTCCATGTTAACTTCCTTTTCACACTTGCAAATTAGATAAAACTAAGCCACCATTTAAAATGCACAATTTAATCACAAATACATTGGATTAAGATTTTATAATGGGGACAGTATTAGTATGATCAGAGAATCTGAAAGATTTTTCAATGTTTTCTACCTTCTTACTTGCAAGATCTTAAGTAACGGTGAACCCTTCCACTCTGCTTACATTGGGATAAACTCCAGAAACCCAAAGGCAATGAGAAAAATCTTTAAACAATACTATCAGGACAGCAACACTTGGATGTCATTCTCATGTGTGGCAATAGTTCTTGCCCAAAATACTTCTTCTCCAGATAAACCAGACACAGGAAAAGAGGATAATAATGTAAGTTCAGATTTGCTGAGGTCACTGAGGAAAGCTGGTAAAGACCTTGGAACGAGATTCCATTAATTATTGCACTACCCTACCTCTCTAAGTTTCTGCTGAAAAATGCCTGCTCTGAATTATGAGTTAATTAGTCTTCAGAAAGCTGACTCAGAAGCTGAGAAGCTGTAGCCCAATTTGACATAGCATATTAATCATAGCAAGGAAAGGAAAAGAAAGGAGAGGGAAAAGGGAAAAGAAAAGGGAAAAGGAAAGGGAAAAGGGAAAATGAAAGGGAAAGGAATTCAACTTAGATTATTTTAACTCTCTTTTTTGAAAGGGTAGTCATTTATAAATCAAGACATGTAACTAGTTTCCAAAGCAACGGTAACTAAGAGAAACCAGTCACTGGTTTTGTTTTCTGTTTGACAACAGGTTAATAAACAGAGGCATGAAATACACTATCCAAATCCATACCAGATTGTCATAATTGATAAATAACTATGTTATATTATGAAAGGAATTGCAATAATATCATTAGCATAAGGAAACATAAATATCATGCAAAACACTACTCAATTGAAGCAAGTGTTACAAAAAGATAACATATACTTTACTTTGTAGCAGATGTAAACAGTGAATTTGATGATCAATTATATTTTAATATTGACAGTAGTATCTTTGTAATGAAGTGTAAATAGGTTTGTATTAACTAACAGAGGTTAGACAAGAGGAAAAGAGCTGGAAGCAGATCTTCGAAGCAGGAAGAGCTTTCACTGGAATTCAAGGGAGTGATATCTTGCAGAAAGACAAACTTCTGCTGGAACCTGACTGGTATTTGTAGCATATATGCAGATGTCTAAGAATCCATTCTCATTTTACAACTCGGAGCAGTGTGCTATATTCAACAAGCAGGGGTTTTATGCTTTTATCTGTTTGATGAAAACCTTCATTCTGAAGCACTTTTTGCAGAAAATTAGGGCTTTGGAATCACAGAATGGTCTGGGGTGGAAGGGACCTCCAAAGGTCATCTAGTCCAACCCCCTCTGCTCAACTAGATCAGGTTGCCCAGAGCCCTGTGGAGCCTCCTCACCTTGAATATCTCCAGGGATGGGGCCCCAAACACCTCCATGGGCACCCTGTTTCATTATCTTCATGGTAAGAACTTGTTCCTAGCATCCAATCTATTCTTCTCTAATTTGAAGCCATATCCTATCACTACAGGCCTTTGTAAACAGTCTCCATCCTTCTTTAAAGGGTGCTGGTGTGGGGACAGGTGTGAATTACAGGCTTGCCCTGCCATTCAAGAAGAACTCAAAGCTTTAAGATGCTCCATCACAACTAAGTCTCCAAAACTTGTGTTGAAAATCAGATTTCATCTCCATGGACAGCTTTAGTGACATATGCAAGACTGATCTGTTCCAGGAGAGTGTTATCAGGACACAGCCACTCCAGCCACAAAAGTATATGATTGAATTGCTCCATAGTAAAACTTAAGTTGAAATTTTCCTCTAAGCTCAAGAGTTGGTTCCCCCTCATTCTGGTTCCTGGCTTAACCCTGAGGCACAATCATGTGAAGATGTAGCAAACTCAGATTCTCAGCAGGCTGGGAAAATTCAGACTGATTTCAACAGCCAACATACCTGTGCCTTTTACCTTGACTCTGTTAACACAGTCTTATTTTTCCATGTCTTAATGACCACTTCTTGCAGGAGGGAACCTCTTCAATGCATCAACATCCCATATGCCTGAAAAAGTGTGTTTAATGTAACCAGAAAAAGTGCTATCACAGCTACATGCACTTGTGGGACAAAATTAAAGGGAAATTGTTCCAGGTCAAGGCCACAGTAACTTGGTAATTGAAATGTTATCCACAGCATCCTTTAAACAATGAGCCAAATGCTAAACAGCTTATTTCAAGCACTGCTTATTATTTCCTTTAAGCCTTATTCAAGTAATGTTTAGAATAAAAAAGGAGCTGGTGGTTTAGAATTTTCCCACTGTTTGTATACAATTTTCTTTTTAAAATATAAGGAGAAAAGGAAACAAAGGTTTCATGATGAGAACAAACTGAAGTACAAGAACTTCTGTGGGAGACTGAAACGGCAGCAGGATTAAAAGCAGAAAATACATGCACCCCACAGGCTCCTTTCTTGCCTCTGAGGCCTCTCATTCAAGTACTGACCAGGACCACTGTGGCTTTGTTTATGGCATCTGACAAGCTCAAAGCCTCTGGCTGTAAGATTACATTAGGTACTTTTTAAAGCATTTTTTGAAGCTCTGTGAACAATAAAACAGCATTAGGAATAAAATTCAGCTCTTCTACATTTGCTCAGAATTCCATCTATATTGCTACTCTAGAAGTAAATTTGTGTGTATGGGTAAGCATAGACATCTGTGTGTACATATATAAAAACACTGAAATATTTAACTATCACACAATTGATAAGATCTATTGTTTATTTCAGGGCACACCAGAAAATTTCAGCAGAACATGTGATGTGACACTTGTATCTTCTTGCTATATGAAACTGATTTATAATATATAAAATTTTTGTTAATTACATTTAACAGCTATTCATACTATGTTAGTTTAGATAGTTGTGGTTTGGTTTTGTTTGGGTTTTTTGGGGTTTTTTGTTGTTGTTTTTAATTTTTTTAATTTAAGGACTTTCTGGAAAATGTTAAGTATTTGTGGATCAGAATGGATTTTTAAGGTTTGTTTCAGCACCACTAGAGTCAGTAATTTCTTGTTGACCTCAACATCTGAAAGACCAGAATTCAAATAGCTTACAGCTGTCATCTTGCCCTCTAGTGGCATTTCTTTAAAGACACCACTGGATAAAAAAGAGGGACAAGTGTATTTTATATCTATGAAAAATACACATTTATTTATGTTGCACCTAGAGAAACAAATAGGTATAAAAAGAGCATAACTATCCTAATTTCCCCTAGAACAGCAGGCAAGATAAGGCTATTACAAAAGCTCTGAAAAGTCCACAGTAAGCTTTGCAATTAAAGGTCAGGCTGCTTATCTGGACTTCAGTAAAGGCTTTGGGCACTGTTTCCTACAGCACTGCTCTGAAGAAGCTGGCTCCTTATGGCTTGGATGGGGGGACACTTCACTGGGTTAAGAACTGACTGGATGGGCCAGTTCAAAGAGTAGTGGTGAATGGAGTGATGGACTGAGGTCAACTGTATGAGGTTTAACAAAGTCAAGTGCCAGGTCCTGTACTTGGATCACACCAACACTATGCAATGCAACAGGCTCGGGGCAGAGTGGCTGGAAAGTTTCCAGGTAGAAAAGGACCTGAGGGTGTGGACTGATGGCCACCAGAACATGAGGTAGCAGCATGCTCAGGTGGCCAAAAAGGTCAACAGCATCCTGGCCTATATCGTGCCCCTGTACTTCGCACTGGTGAGGCAACACCTCGAATACTCTCTTCATTTTTGGGTCCTTCACTACGAGAAAGACGCTGAGCTGCTGAAGTATGTCCAGAGAAGGGTAACAAAGCTGGTGAAGGGTCTAGAGAACGGGTCTCATGAGGAGTGGCTGAAGGAACTAGAATTGTTCAGCCTGGAGAAGTCTAAGCAATACTTCATTGCTCTCTACAACTACCTGAAAGGATGTTGTAGTGAGGTGGGGGTTGGCCTCTTCTCTCTAGTATCAGGTGACAGGATGAGAGGAAATGGCGTGAAGTTGTGCCAGGGGAGGTTTTGTTTGGATATTAGGAAAAAATTCTTTAATGAAATAGTGGCCAGGCATTGGAACAGGCTGCCCAGGGAGGTGGTCACTGTCTCTGGAGGTGTTCAACGAACATGTGGACATGGCATTTAGGGATATGGTTTAATGGCCATGGTGATCTTAGGCTGAAGCTTGGACTCTATGGTCTTAGAGATCTTTTCCAACCAAAACTGTTTATGATTCTATTATTCTATAACTGAGGTAGCTTGATTTGTCGGGTAACAATACCCCCATTTTTTGGACATTCTCCAGCATTTCAATGTCCCTCATCACTGATAAGAATACCCTAATATTTTGACATTTTATTTTCTGTGCAGGGGTTATGATGTCAGACTTGTTGGATCACTAAATATCACCCAGTTTTGCAAGGACTGGGATTAAAGTTTAAAGAACCATCATGACTGCAGACATTGCCACCTGTGACTTTCTGAAGGTAAAACTTCCAGTAGAGTGAAGCAGACAGAGTGCTCATAGAGGAAAGACCAGATACTGTCAATGCACTGTGCTGAAGCTAATTCATAGCAAAGTAAAGGGATGCTGCACTGATCTTACCTATTTTATATGATACTTCCACAGTATGTTACATGCATCTTATCTTTCAAAGTACTTCAGTATACTCTTGCACTGTTCCGAGGTTAAGAGCAAAAGAGGCTGAATCCAAATCAAGGCAAAGACAAATTATTTTTCTTAGGTAGAAAAGAAACTGAAAGCTAAGGGTAAAATCAACCTAGGGGTTAAATCTTTCTTAAGCATTGTCATGTGTTTCTACCTGATTTTACACTGGACTAGCACCATCAGGCAGAATTTTGAGAAGCTGGTCTAGTTGAAATTGAACCCAGCACAAAACCAGGTGATTTCTTTTCAGCTAGGCCAGCTTTCCTATCCAGTTCACCACATAAATCCTAAAACTGGATTAGGAGAAGGAAGAGCTTCCCAGGAAATATGGAATTTGATTAGCTTCATCTGCAAAGGTGCTGACTGAGAAATCTAGCAGAGATCTCGGGCAGAAACAAGGGGAGGGCATAAAAGCACTACTGTATGGGACTTCTATGTGGGTCATCCAAGCCTTTTATGTATCTCAGAGATTCATGGAGAAGAATTGCCTAATCTCTCAAGAGTCAAAACCAGATGTCTCTCTATGGAATAATTTTTGGATAATTTTGTTCAGAAGACAATTCAAGATGTAACCTTCACCAATTTTCAACACAGAAGAGATCTGAGACTCTGGCTTTTACGTTTCAACATTGTTAACTCTTGTTAGAGGTACCTCACTGAAACCATGTGACAGGAAACAGATTCTGTTTCCCTGGCAAAGTAGGGTTATATAAGACATCAGATTTGGGGCTACATTTGATCCAAAGCTTTATACTTCTAAATACCACACTGAGAACTGCAATATTCATAACAGGAAAATTCACAAAGACAATTCATGCAATCACTATTATGCCCTGTGAGGAAGTTATTTTGGCTCTCATCGTAAGGATCATGGCCACTGGAAAAGCCTGCTTGCAAACATTTCTAAAAGCGATAATAAGAAGCAATTTTCAACTTTGTATCATTGCAAAAGAGTTTCTGTTTCATTCTGAAGAAGTTACCAGGTAACAATAAATATCTTTCTAAATTTTCCTCTGGGCCTAAACCTGAAGTCCTTAGCTGGTACTTAATCACTCTGTACTCTGGCAAACAACCTTTTGCTTTCAGTGTGTAAGTGCAAATTTAGGTGCCAGTAAGGACATTTATCACTTCACTACAAATTCTGTTGTGCCGTGTTTCCTTTGTTCAAAATAAAGCAAAGATCTTTACCAGAGATGATCATGAGCCACAAAAGCTTGAAACATAGATAAAATTGATTTGAAACTCATATTTTGGCTCATTCTGCTGTAGAGGTGGTCTCATGAAGAGTTCATAACCTGAAGAAAGGCAAAGTAACTTTAAAGTATAGTGATGTCTACACATAGGTATGGGTTCAGGTTCCACTCCAATTGCTCACTGTGAGAACATAATTTACCTGAGTTGACAATTTACTTCCTTCTTAGTGACTCCATCAATGACATCAGCAGTGTCTTGCACACTAAAATTCATAAGCTCGTTTTCTGAAAGCAGATTGTTTTCTCTTTATAGAAAAAAACCAAAAACCTAAATGCAAGCTTTCAGAGAATTGTTCAAAATGTTCAAACTTTAAGCACCTAAATAGTCCTTATTTCTCTTTATAGTCCACTGACATTGATTATTTATTCTTAAGGTTTCTTGGACTGAATACCTTTGATTCTCATCCAGAATAAGTCTTTGGGAAAGTCCATTGCTTTTTAGGCTACAGGTGGAGCTCACAGACACAAGCCTTCTTCTAAAGCACTTCAGTCAGATGCTCTTTCTACCAAGCAGCATCTTTAAAGGTAGAGATACTGAATACAAAAACCTGCAATGCTTTGGTTACTACATCAACTTCCCTAATTGTCTTTGAAAGCCAGGTGAAATGTATCAGTGATTTTGTTCTCAGCCTGAATCTGTATTGTGATTATTAGCTCAAAGATATTGTAGAACAGAGATGCATTTGGATAATTTTAGTACTGGATCAAGCATTCTGCCCCGACCATACTGAAAACATTCCCACTGATGCTGGACATTTACATGCAGTGCAGACTAGAGAGGAAAAAAAAATCCTTTAAGTGAGAAATAAGTTATTTTGGTTAGTAAGGCAGTTCAAAGATTAATAAAAGCAGGAAAATCAGTCTAGCTGCTAAACTGGTGGACGATTTATAGAATGTGAAACTTAACAACTGTATTTCTGCTCCTGACTAAGGAAATAAAATCTTTGATGTAATATTTGATCAAAGAGATAATATTCTTAAGATTCTCAATGAACTTTGTATGTCCTACCTAACTTCATAGATGTTCACTTCAGAATACAAATCACGAACAACTTCTCTAAGTCTTTAAAAATTTTGTATGAACCACAATTGAAGCACAGTTCTGCTGGGGACAGTGTCAGTGTATGCAGTTTATAAATGTGTATGTGTAGATATACTTATTTTATATATAAGATATATATGTTATATATGATTTCTTAAATATATAAACGAATTATTTGTCCAGGTGCAAGACAAAGAAATTGTGAGAAGGTTCAGGCCCAGCTTTCATTTCCAAGTAATGGTAGGGCAGTCAGAACATTTTCAAAGACCTGTCCAAATATTACTCCTGAAGTGAAGTTTAGATTAGCCATAGAAATGAAAAATAGTGCCCAGCAGATGCTCTTGCAAAGTTTCTTGCTGACACATTGACATAACCTATACAGAGACAGAAAGCTACCATGCAGGAATCAGTGGGCTCTGGCCAGTAAGTATTCTTTGACAAACAAGTGCAGACAACATTTTGTATTAACAGAGAGAGAATAAAGGAACGAGAGTGCTCTGCCTAACACAGGAGAGGCAAAAAGGAGATCTACAAAAGGCTGTGACTATTCATAACTGATTTCAAAAGGCACTTTACTTATGGATGTTTCTTCTAAAGGTTCTGCAATGAGTTGAATTTCACTGGAAGTGTTCAACAGTTCCTTTTACCTGCACTAGTTCTGTAGGACCACCTCAATTTCAGTGTGACTCTGGCAAAGTTGCAATGGCCATATGGAGCTCAAAGCTCCATAGTGAGTTCTGTGGCTCTAAGAGGTGAAAGTCTACCTAAAAAGCAAGCAGTGGTCTTGCTTGGTTTGAGCCATAGGACAGAATGAGCAGCACACTTTCTTGCTTACCGCCTAGCCTTTGGCTTTATTTAAAGATGAGAAGACATCACCCATCAGTGTCTCAAGTACTGTTCTTAGAGAAGACAGATTTAACCTTTGGCAAACGGAAACCTTTAAGGACTTTTATTTCAATTTTTGGACTGTGTTTTTGAAAGCAGCGGAAGCCACTACAGAGCACAGAAATATAGGACAAGTGATTATCATGTGCCAGATCTGTGGAGAGAGGGTGGGAAATGTTCATCTGCATATGCTATAACAGTTCATTAAACACTGCAAACCGCCTGCAAAATTTGCATAGTGGAAGAAGGGTGTTTCATTTTCCCCTCTGGCTAAGCAAGGGAAAGATCACTGAATATATCTCAGCAGTCATCATATCAATATGACTCTGTACACTACAGGGGAAGTACCTGATAACACTTCAGAGGGGCTAGACTTCTGCTTTGTGCTCACCAGCTGTCCTCAGGCTCTTAATTCTAGACATGAGAAAAAAAAATGCTAGACCAGAAGAAAATTTCATTTAATTCATCTGCATTCATTCATTCAATTCATCTGCATTTCATTCATCCATCTGCAGCAAATCTTCACTGCTGCACTGGCATGCAAACATTTGTAGTCACATAAATGCAAGAGAAAATACCAGAACAGGGACCTTCAGCATGGCTGTGAAAGAAATGTTTTAATTAAATTACCAAGATGCAGGATTTCACTGTCAGACAGTATCATACTAGAAAGCTTTGACATCTAGGTTAGGTGTTCCTAGGTTATAAGTAATTTAACTTTTAAACTATGTCAGGAAAGTGACCGACATTCCTACTTCCACTAAGTTACTTCCTCTGAAAAAGTCTTTAAGTCATCAAGAGCAGCTGCTTCAGAACCAGTTGGGCCAGCAGCAGATAGATCTTTTCTGATGCAGATGAGGGGCAATCTACATCAGAGGTGTCTTTGCAGACAGAAGAGATTACTGTATCATGACCACATCTGCAAGGACAAAAAGAAGGGTTACAGTTGAAGGCAAATCCATTTTAAGAGGAACAAAGGGTCTAATATGCCAGCTAGACCTGCTTCATAGGGAAGTATGATGTCTCCCTGGAATCCAGGTTAAGGACATCACTAAGAAACTACCTAGTTTGGTTCAGTTCTCAGACTATTATCTGTCACTGATCTTCCACCTAGGGAGAGGAAGTTGTGACTCAGAGTCCAATAGAGACTTCAGGGCCTTGGAATGGTTGGTGAGGGAATCTGGGGCACTGGTTACTTTTAAGTCTCTCCTTTCTGTTGTGGGCAGTGACATTGGAAGGAAGAGATGGATCCAGTCTATTAATACATAGCTCCATGGGCAGTGTCACTACCACAGTTCTGGTTGTGACTGAGGCAACAAGGGGAATCTTGTGGCTGATGTCTACCATAGGCCACTTGATCAAGGGGAGCCTCCTGATGAAGCCTTCTTATTCCAGCTACAGGAGACAATACACTCACAGGGTCTTGTTCTGCTAGGGGATTTCAACCACCCCAGCATCTGCTGGAAAAGTAACACAGCAAGGTGTAGGCAATTGAGGAGACTCCTAGAGTACCTTAGTGATAACTTAAGACAAATGGATAGCCCTGTCTGATGGCATATAATACTAGATGTGATGGTTACCACTGATGTGAGTCCATCAGGGATATCAAGGCTGGAGGCAGAATGGCCTGCAGTGATAATACACTGGTGGAGTTCTCAGTCCTAAGTCAGTACAAGTCAGACACAGAGTATAGTCAGGACCCTGAATTTTAGGAAAGCAAACTTCCAGCTCTTCAAGGAGTCAGTCAATGCAACCCCCTGTGAAGCAGCTGTCAGGGACAAGGGAGCAAAACAGAGCTGGCAGACCTTTAAGGATGCTTTCCATTGAACACAAGAGCTCTTAATCCCCAGGTGTAAGAACTCAAGCAAGGAAGAGAAGAGACCAGTATGGCTGAGTTGAGACCTGCTGGTCAAACTAAAAGGCAAGAAGGAACTGCACAGGCAGATCAAGCAAGGACTGGTATCTTGGGAAGAGTATAGGGATTCTGCCCAGTTGTGTAGGGCTGAAGTAAGGAAGGCCAGGGTGCAGCTGGAGCTAAACTCGGCAAGGGATTTGAAGAATAATGAGAAGAGCTTCTACAGGTATGCCAAGCAGAAAACTAAAATTAAAGAACATGCACCCCCATGGTGAGCAAGAATGGCAAGCCAGTAACAACGGATAAGACTGAGGTTCTCAATATTTTTTACTTGGTTTTCACTGGCCTACTCTCTCCTCACACCTCCCAAGTTGGATGACTGCAAGATGGGGACCAGTGGGACAAAGTCCCTCCCATTGTAAGTGAAGACAAGGTTTGTGACAACCGGAGGAACCTGAACATGCACAAGTCAATGAGACCTGAAGAGATGTATCCTGGAGGGAGTTGGCTGATGTAGTTGCCAAGACACTCTCCATGATACTTGAAAAGTCCTGGCAGATAGGTGAAGTTCTTGGAGATTGGAGGAAGGGAAACGTTGCAATCATTTGCAGTAAGGGTAGAAAAGTGGACCTGGGAACTACCAACCTGTCAGCCTCACCTCTGTGCCTGGGAAGATCATGGAGCAGATCCTCATAGAAGCTCTGGTAAGGCACATGGAAGAGAGGGAGGAGATTTGAGACAGCCTGCATGGCTTTACCAAGGGCAAGTCCTCCCTGACCAACCTAGTGGCTTCCTACAATGGAGTGACTATGCCAGTGGAAAAGGGAAGATCACTGGATGTCATATATTTGGACTTCTGCAAGGCCTCTGACACAGTTCCTTATAACATCCTTCTCTCTGAATTGGAAAGATATGGATTCAAAGGGTGGACTGTTTGGTGGATAAGAAATTGGATGGATGGTTGCACCCAGAGGGTAGAGGTCAATGGCTCAATGTCCAGATGGAGACAGGCGACAATGGCGTCCATTAGAGGACCATACTGGGACCACTGCTCTTGAATATCTTCATCAATGATATAGACAGTGGTATTGAGTGCACTCTCAGCAAATTTGCTGGTGACACCAAGATGAGTGGTACAGTCAATATGCCAGAGGGAAAAGCTGGACGAGTAGACCAAGGTGAACCTTATGAGTTTCAAAAAAGCCTAGTGCAAGGTCCTGCACCTAGGTCAGCACAATTCTCCTTTTCAATACAGGCTCTGGTGAGACCTTAAAGTGGCTTTTCAGTACCGGAAGTAGGGCTATAGGAAAGATGGGGAGGGACTATTTACAAAGGCGTATAGTACTAGGACAAGTGGCCAAGATTTTAAACTAGAGAAGGGTAGATTTAGATTGGACATTAGGAAGAAGTTCTTTACTATAAGGGTAGTGAAACACTGTTAACAGGATGCCCAAGTTAGTGGTAGAGGCCCCACTCCTGGAGACATTCAAGGTCAGGCTTGATGGGACTCTGAGCAATCTGATCTAGTTTGTCATGTCTCTGCTTACTGCAGGATGATGGTCCTCAACAGCCTCTTCCGACCTGAAGCATTCTATGATTCTATAATTCTCTTCCATGTATTTGTAGTATAGAATTATTTTAAAGCAGGAAGAATGCTACTCCTTTGTACATCCCCTTTTGACAGTAGTCATCCTGGACTTCATCAGAAATTACTCAGCTTGAAAGGGATGTGTTACTGCAATTGACTTCTATTTATATGCCCTGAAATACCAACCACTGTGGGTGGCAGGGGAACCTCCACCAACACGTTGATTTGTTCTGTTACTACATGTTCTTTGAGATTATCAACAGCCTGAAAAAATAAATCTACCATATGTCTATACTGAGCCATTCTACATTTATTTGAATGTACAATTCCTGTTTTATAAGGCTCTGCATTTTACTCTCTTGAATCATGCTGAATGGAGAGACTTAGTACCCAGGTAAATCCAATGATCTAAAGCCAAGCAGGACAATTACAATCATCCACCTGACCTTCTGCACCACTTACAATTCTACCTAGTCAAAGCCCAATCAATTAGTGGTTGAAACTGGATATCTGTTTTAGGAAGATATCCACCCTTTTAATCAGATAAAGATAGCCTGAAAGTAGGAGCATAAATTCTCATTAAAAAAAAACTCATAGAAAATTACACTGGGTAATGCAGACATAAATCAGAGTTTTTGCAGCAGTGTGACGAGTTTGGAGTATATCCTGATACTGTGCAACATCGATGGACAATTTCAAGTCCCCTGTGTACCCTCTTCTCTTCTCTCTCCCACAGTCACACAAAGATATAACATTTACTACAAAGGAAATGATGACTACAAAGGGAGCGTGCCATGTCAACTCAAGGCAGTCAGTTCAGCTGCCTGCAGGAATAGTTCTGGTCCATTCACTGAATTGTTGGAGAGCAGAACCCCTATAGTCAGGGCAAATACCTTTTCCGGTTTTACTTATTACACCAAAGAACAAATACAAATGTGACTTTGTTATCAACAACGACTGGATACATTGCATTACAAACTACTAGTTAATAAAAGCCATAGCCAAGTAAGATTTGACCAGATCTTAACACCACCTGATGAGAAGTCTAAGCTGTGGAACTATTTCCCAGATTCTAGTGTCATTCTTTGATGATATGAAACGGGAATTTCCTTTTCCATTGCTTTTTTCTCTCTCTCCTTTTATTCTATCATTACATGCTATGTAGAATTATTTTCTTCTATCAAATCAGGATTTTATCAGAGTGTGCCACACACAGCTGTTGTTGCTTTGCAGTTCCTGCTGCTCATTGTAGTGTTCAGAACTGTCTCTCTGCAGTCTATTATCACTAGACCATTTTCAAGGCATGTAACAGTCTTTGCTAAAACATCAGCTTTTCAGCTGATGTTCCCCACTCATGACCTTCCTTTGCTTCTCTTGATCCTAAAATGTGCTTTTATAATTCACAATACGCTGTAAAACCTTTCATTAATCTCCACATACAACAACAGCCACATGAGTCATATGTTGCATTTGGTATGGGCTATGATCTACGAGAACAACGCCTGCTATTTCATGGTATAAGGCTTACTTTCAGCTTTATCATTGCTCACCACAGAAGAGTGAGCCAACTAAAAGATAAAAATCAGTTTATACGAGCGCCCTCAACAGAGCTCACTTCCAGATGCTGGGGGAAGAGAGAACCAATTCCCTTAGGGGATGCCAACGTGTACACCAAGCACGGAAGCAGGGCTCTGCAGAGGAGATAATGTCATCTGTGAGAAAGGAAATTTGTAGGAGGAGGACTACAGGTTGAAGGAATTGGTCAGGAAGTTACAGGCCTAAACAAGTAAAAATTTGCTGCAGGATTTTGGAGAGGAAAAGTTACATTTTCACATCTGGATTGACTGGAATTGAAGTAATTTTTTTGAGAGGGAGAGGAAGCATTTTGGTAGAGAGGTAGAAGATAAGAGAATGAAGCCTTGGTGCAGGCCAAGGCATGTGTCCATATAAACTACCATAGCAAGGCAGGAGCAAGCTCAAGCTAAGGATACTCGGGAACTCCTAGTTTACCACAGGGCATGACTGAGCTTTAATCTTGGCTTAAATACTGATTCAATGTATTGCCTTGGGCAAAGAATCAGTTAGACAGGATTAATTACATCTATCTATTTCAAAGGGCTGCTGCAAGGATTTGTTAGTCATTGTTTGTAGATTTCTTTGAAGACAAAAACATGGAACTGTATAATTGAATTAAATCATTAGACATAACTTTATGTGACTTCCATGTTTTACACAAAATGCATAGATTAATACCATAACATCTACTTCCATGTCATTGTTACGCATATTGGTAATCCTGGACAAGGGTTTAACAGTGCCTTAAATATTCCTATATAGTGGTTTTATGAATTAAATCAATTTTATAAAGACTACATTAAATTTATAAAGATTAAAGCAATAAACTTGGGTTTACATATCAAGCTTCCTGCTGACATTCAGAGACTTAGTCTGCGATAGATCACTGAAGTTTTAAAGCATTGTTTTACCTATAGAACCCAAATGTCTTGTTGTTTCCAACACACAGAAATTCTAGCTGATATTCCTCAAAATAGCTGTGAAACTCCACTGGAGAAAAATGAATTATTGATGTACATGTGGTAAGGGCTGCAGTCTAGCACTGGATAGGTGCTTGCTGGGGTGATGTGCTAGCTAATGTGCACACATTTCACTGTCTTCTCCAGGACAAGCCGAGGCCAGAATACATAGGAAGGGTAAGAGATCCATCACCTGCTTAAATGATGACACAGCTTCAGAAAGCATAAATGTTTGAAGACATACTAAATCAAAAGACGCTACACAATTTTATGTTATCATCTCAGACGAGATGGGTTAATACAGAATCACAGAATTTTTGAGGTTGGAATAGACCTCTGAGATCATCAAGACCAGCTTATAACCTAACACCACCACACTGATTAAACCATGTCACTAAGTGCCACATCCAATCTTTCCTTAAACACCTCTGTGTTTTTTCACCATGATATATCACTGAGTAACTTTATACCCATGGCTGGAACAGTTTCTGGTGATAATGAAAAAATTGTCATCATAAGTTACTCTGAAATCATCACGGAAAGCTGCTGGGGAAAGTTTCCAGACTAGACTTGTTATCAAAGATTTTTAAAAAAATTATTTCATTTTAAAATGAAACTTTCTTAATGTTTCTGAAAGGACACATCAGTTTCACCACCACACAGCTGGCCTCTTTGTAGGTGTGCTTAGCACTCATGTAATTAGAACAACACAGATTAATTTTTTATTTTGAATTGGTTGTTTTCCAAACAGCTTTTGTGCACTAATTTATTGAACTTGATGGAGAGCAGAGAGTGAGAGGGAGTGTTAAAATTCCTCCAGCATCTAGTCATCCCACCTAATTGTTCACAGCTCCTAAGATCCATACCACCTCCTGGTAGGACTCATCTGCTGGTAAGAAGTGGTGTCTAGGGCACTATATTTCTCACTTGTAGTTCCTGAATAGAAACAGAAGTTTGCAAAATGACTAAACAGAAGTAAGACTATGTATTTACCTATCTTTAGATGCATGCAGAAAGCTTCCTCTATTCTATTATGTCAAGGTAACACACTGACCATAGAATTTAGAATATGGTCCTTATGCAAGTCAATCATATCCTGTGGAAGCAAGCCTAAAGACCTCAGCCAGGGAATGTGTGTTTCTTTCTTTCATTAGTTGTCTGTTTGGATTAATTCTCACCTCCCCAGCCTCTTTTGCTTTGTCCTTCCCACCTCCACCCTGGCTCTTGCTCCTCATCAAGAGACTTACTGATAATTCATTCAGGAGACAATGCCAATACTCACTCCCACAAAATCTCACCTGCTTCAACCTTCCCAAACAGCCATTATGCCTCCTGAGGCCACGACCAGGCATCTCTCTTCCTGCAAACAGTGGCTGCTAAAGAGGCCACTCCACAGACTGCACTAAATGCTAAAAAAATCATTAGGCCATGCTGAGGCAAACTGTTCTCTCTCACTTGATAAGGGACTGTTCACATGTCATCGTGACGCCTAACCATATACAATTGCCTACATGCTTTGCCACGATTTACTCAAATGTATCCATACATTACTGTCTCTTGCATTAGACTGGACTTGGCAGTAATTAATCACATGGAGTGCTGAGTTTGGTGTAACAGAAGTAGTTTTTCAGGGACACTGTGAGACTTGTTACTATGTAGTGTGCATTTCATACAAAACTTTGTGAAGCAGGTTTTCTCAGGAGCATGGGGAACAAGCCAGTCCTTCCTCTCCTCATCTGGACTGCTTAGTCACAATCAAGCCTGTCTGCCTAATCCAGTGCATTACAGACACTCTCAGTCCAGAGGCTTCCTGGGTAAACAATTACAGCAAGTGGATGTGGAACGGAGGTTTATTTTGTTTAAAAAATATACAGAAGAGCAGTGCTAAGCATTTCAGACACAAAGAGTGGATTTCTACTACTCTGTACCTGCATACAGGTGAGAACAAATGGCTGTAAAAAGCAGGAAGATCAAAATTCTCTACCTACTTGCACAGTCTCTGCATCTTGCTCTCTACAACAGCACTGCAAATACTGAGCACAAAAACATGTCTCTATGGAGGCTGAGAAGAATGGAGGGGTAAATTGAAACCCTGATCTTATAGGATCAGAATGAGACTTGCCCTGCATAGATGTAAACTGTCAAGAGAAATGTGAAGAATTGTCTCCACTACCTCGGTTTAGACACTCAGTTCCTCCAACAGCTGGCCTTGAGTCCTCAGTTGCTTCATGCATACAGAGAGACACACACACATAAACATATAAACATAAAACTTATTTCTCAGTCAATCCCAGATGCCACAGTCTCCCTTCCATATGGCTGGGAGCCCCACTTCCTCCTGCAGCCAGCTCCTTCAGTTGCCTGACTCTCAGAGACACATGCACACATCTGGCTTCCCAGGTCACATTAAGTACTTTGCAAGCCCAGGGTGATGATATTCAGGAGCAATCGCACACTGATGTACATACTCTCACACTCGCTTCAGTTGCTAACGCCACAGAGACAGGGCCTTCTCATGTTGCACTCCAGCTCCTGGCTGCTCAGACCATCATATACACCAAAGAAACCTCCTGCACCCAGGAAAACAAAAGTTTAATAGGAAGACAGGACAGATTGTGCTGAGAAAGCAGGGCATGGCTAGACAAGCCTACTGAACATCCACTTGTTTACATGGGACTGCTCCCTCACATCCCCTGGTTTCCCAAGATTATCTCTCCCCAAACTACCTCTAACCCTTTCCCTGCTTGTGGTTCCTCTCCTAAACATCCTATGATATAAGGTCTCCTGACCTCCTAGGTACTAACAGTCTTAAGTCTGTGAGGTGCTACAAAAACACATTCCCATCTTGCAGACAACGCTCTCTGTATAATACAGCAGATCTGGATCCTGATAAAACTCATCAGGAAATGGAAGCTTCTGCCCCTTACAGAATCCTCTGCTAGCAGTGTCATCTTGACACCCAAGATGCTGTACGAATGTTCTCAGCTGCTCTAGAGCTCTTAGATCTTGCTTGCATATAACACAGCTTCCTTTGCACTCCTTGATAACCATGTGGAGAGGAAAATGGTAGACAAGCATGAGAAAAAAAAACCCAACAAACAAACAACATGAAACAACACATCAGAGTTGTGACTGATCCATTCCCTAAATCCAATGCTCTAGTGTTGTTCAAAATTGGTTTGTAAGAGCATTAGCTGCCGTAATCTTGCTGCCAGCTTCTTCCATGGTCTTTTTATTTCTATGTTCAAACATTTGCCTTTGGACTTCCTGCACTGCACAGAGGCCCCTTGCTGAACAAAGCCTAAAACCAGAACAGTTGTACCCTTCTGCACTAAGGCTTTGTTCAGCTGGAACATTACTTACTGACTTGATTCAGCACAACAATGCTTTAAACTAATAAACCAGACCTGTTTCAGAAAATCTAACGTTATACTTGCCACTGTGTAATCCAATATATACACACATGATGCTGTGATGTTCAGTCTGTAAAACTGTGCATTTTCCTGGAAAGGTTTTATCCATGAGATGTGTGGTATACATATTTCAGGAGATTTTCCAACTTTAAGACAACTTTCAGCTAGATATGCATATCTGGGACACAATGCCTCCTGTGAAAACAACTTTTTCCTGTACAAAAGTGGTGCAGCAGAAAAAAACCACAAAACCAACAAACCTCTGCATTCAATAGTTTCTAAACTATCTAAATAAACTTGTTACCAGTGACTGGAGATAAGTTTACAGCTCTGCTTCAGCTGGAAACTGCGGATAATTATGTCTACCTCATCAAACACATTTTCATAATACAATCACATCACACTTGCATTCCAAGATTTCAAAAAGTCTTGAAATGCATTTTAAAAGTCGTTGTCAGGCAAACTCTTTGGAAAAAAAAAATTAACCAAGGGCAAGGGCAATGTGCTGCTTTCTCATACCAAATGCATTGTGGATATTAAGAATGTGATGAAGTTTTATAAAAAGATCTCCATTATTTACAGTAGTTGCTGTTCAAGTGACACCACTCATTCAATCTAAGCAATCACAGCTCTTAGGCTGAAACTGGAAAGCAATATTACACAGCAGCTAAAAGAAACAGGTGAGACTCTGTAAATGTAAGAGTTTTCCAATATATCATACCTGCATTTCTAACACAATGATACTGCTCCCTAGGAATGGACTAGAAACTGGATTCAAATCACCATGGGTTTGTACATGAACATAATAAATGCTGGGTGTATTATCTGAAAAATAATCACAACATTCTCTCGCAAAAAAATTGCAACACTTAAAATAAAAAAATCCTCTATAACACAGCTCCTTTTCCATGTAGAGAACAGATCAGCTCCTGTTTAAATACCACAATCGTGACTATAAAGTACCAGAGTCAGCCCATACTAAAAACACTTAGGTGCTGTATACGTTTGCAATAAAGAACAAAAATGTGAAAGCACTTGCAAAAACAGATTGCTCACATTAGCTTTAGGCCAGCAGAGCCTTACACAAAGACAGTCTTATCTGGGTACTGTGCTTCGATCTGCAGTGGCCTGTTTTTTTGGGAGATGCACCTGCCTCATCATTTATCTGACATGTAAGAAGGTAGACCATTTTTTGAAAGATATATAAACACCCTAATATGTCATGTCAATGACATCAGGAATGACAGTGAATGTTATTTACATTCTAATGATCTTCTTTCAGATGCATTTAATTCTCTAGTTCTCTCTCTTTTTTATTTTTTTTTTCTTTTAATTTACAAGACGATAAGCAGGTGAGGCAGATGCTAACAGTACCTTACCTCATGTGCAGCATACTGTGGTCCATACTCCACTCTGGAATTTCACCCAAGGCTGAAAGAGAATTAAGGTGATTAGCAAACTACAGAAATGTCTGGAAAGAGGGAGAAGAGGAATGATGTGGAATGCTCATTCATGCTCTGCATCAAATTACATGCTGAGAGAAAAGCAGGGGAACCTTCCTCAAACACCAAAAGGGTGTTGTAAAAAAAAATATGAGAAATTGCCTATAGTTCAGAAATCTGAATTTGGTTTCTACTGGTAATATACATAAGCCTTAGACAAATCACTTTTCTTTGCATTCTGTCTGTAAAATAGAATAGAATAAAACAGAATATTTTCAGTTGGAAGGGAGCTACAATGATCATCTAATCAAACTGCCTGACTAATTCAGGGCTGACCAAAAGTTAAAAGCATGTTACTAAGGGCATTAAAATGAAGACATTAATGTCTTCTTCCCTCTGCACTTTCTCTTAGCTATTCACTGTGTAAATTCCTTGTAACCAGTATTTTTTGTTTCTCTTCACATGCCTGTGTAGAAAGTTTAGCATAATGAGGCCCTAATACTGACTGATGCCTTCTGGTGTCATTGTAATATCAATACTTAAAAATTAGCTAACTTCTATTTACAGTTCTACCATTGACTACAAAAGAAGTTATAGAATCATAGAATGGTAAGGTTGGAAGGGACCTCAAGGATCATCTAGTTCCAACCCCCTGCCATAGGCAGGGAAAGTTCTGTTGTTTCAGTCAATGTCTGTGAGAGTCAACTTAAGAAGTTTACTAAATCATTAGAATAGTATTTACCAATCATTCTGAGATATGGTAATGCTTAACTAAAATGTTCAGAATACCTTTAGTCCCAGCACGCAAGCCTCCAGAACACTAGCAGCAGCAACATATCTAGCACGAGTAAAATACATTAAAAAATCCCCCACTATATTCAGAAATTTGATATCTTCAGGATGGTTTCAATATTCAGTGGCATACATTCTTTTGCCAATGACTACAAATAGAGGGAGTGCTTATGAACGACATTTCATCCATTCCTCTTGCTATTCACTTAAATATGGCTGATACATTAAGTGGTTTTCACTAAGGACGTAAGGGAAAAGTGGGAATGGCTTTTGACAGCATTAATCAATAATGCAATAGCAGAGTGGTTGATAATGAAAAGGCAGGAGTTACTCATGCTTAGTGTGCTGCTCTCTGAGACACTGCTCTTCTCTCATGTGAGATATTGCGGAGTGAAGGCAACCCTTCTACACCAGTTAGGTAAGCATGTATTCCAATAGAAGGACATTTCTCAAGGCTTTTTATCACTTTCCTCCAAGCTACTTGAACACCAGAGTTGCAAAACTAATTTGCACTTCCAGTCATTAGATGTATCCATCCAAACAGCCCAGAAATTTCAGGGCATGAATTTATTTGTGCCATTTATCACTCCAGAGTGGCAACTAGGCCCCGGACACATGACCACATTCATTCAAGAACAAATTTTGCCTCAGATTGAAAGGAAAAGAAGAAAAAAAAAACAAACCAAAACCCAAATCCAAAACTGAGCACACTGCAACTTCTTGATGTGAAATATATCTGCCTCAAACAAAAAGTCTTTCCCATGAGGATACCTCTTCAAACAAGGAACCGATCTTGTCATGACCCAAAGCCCTGGTTATTTTTGTTTACACAGGTGTTCCCTGAGTTAGACCAACAAGCAGTAAGTCAAACAAAATACTTTCTTCTGCTGTCAATTGTTCTTCTCCCTGTTAATCTCTGCAATTGCAATCCCTCCTTCCCCTCCAGATACCCTTGTACTGGCTGCAGCCCAGAATCCAGGTTGCAGTGTACAGTTATCTTCTTCCCACCAAAGGCATCAACACTGAGCCCAGTATTGGTGCCAACTGCCTGCCTGAGTGAATCATGAACTACCACAGCTGGGACATGCAAGCTCATGGAAGCTATTTCTTCTCCCCACAAGTGACCTCAGTATCTGCACACCAACAGCTAAAAAGACTCATCACCACAAGGAATCAGAAATGCTAGCAGAAACACTAACCAAAGGATATGAAGAGAGGAGCTAAAAGTACCAAGTGAAAGAGCTAGCATGTACTCTGGTAGTGAACATGGATGCTTGCTGTGATTACTAAGCAGATTCTGTGGGATGTAAGAGAAAAATATCCATTTGGATAAATTCCTAGGTTAGAAAAAAATTACAAAATAAACAGCCTTCTTCAAGGCTGTGAAGAAAGCTTATCATCTGCTATCCTCATGTGCTACCTTTTCTCTTCATTGGTGCAATTCTCTTTACTAGCACTTCAAGTTTTGCCTTTATTGATAAAAATGTCCTCTTCCTGGACCTTTGGTCTTATGCCTTTCAATGGTAAAACCAGTTCAGTGTCTTGTAAAGGAAAAGCAGCTTTTCCTATTTATCTTCCTCTCCTGTTGCTCATTTTTCTAACAAGAAGGATTTTGGCATTTCTTCTGGGCAGGACCAAATCCATGGTACATTGGTTTAAAGGTTGTGGTGCCAAAAGACTGCTCTGTGGTATAGTGAATGACCTACTAACAAAATAATGATTCCATGTAGGTTACAAAGCATAATTATATTGATTTTTTTTTTTTTTTTAATGCAATCTACATCCTGTCTGGAAGCAAGCAGTGTGTAAAGTCACCTCTGAACAGAGCCCTTTGACCATGTGCTATTTCTTTTACATGGTGATCATATGCCACTGAGCAAATGAAACAAGAAGTGAAATGGGGTCAAATGGGTATCCCTGCAGAGTACTAAGATAAAGGACCTTATATTTAAAACAGGAAGATGTAGTCATCTTCACACAGGCTAAATATTAGGGTCAGTGCTTTCACAGGAAGATGAATTATACTTTGAGAAGTAGGGAATCTATCAGAACAAAAAGCCTGCTTCATGAAAGCAATTTAACAAATACAATTTCAGCTATGATTATAAAAAATTATGAATCTGACATGATAGTAAATGTCAGTTATTTGAAGCTTATTATTCATTTTATGTGCAACAGAATTGCCCTAATACTCATTTTAGAGCATCTGAAAACAAGAATCCATTTGCTTTGTAATTCTGTAGCTGTAGGCACAGGAACCATGAGCAATGGCATTTTTCCTCCAAACAGCTCATAACATCTCCTACAACTATTATCTAAAAGGATAATAATACTGAACTTCTACAGCTGTTTTCAGTTTCTCCTGGTTAAAAAAAAAAAAAAAAAAAAAAGGACAAATTNAAAAAAAAAAGAAAAAAAAGAGGGAAAATGGAAACCAGTTTGTTTTCCTGCAAATGGAAATATGCAATGTTATTTTTTATGCTAACACATTAAGTGGGGGTGTAGTCATTATGATTGCAATCTCATTTTGCATATTTTAGCAAAAAAATGCTGGAATAAAACATACATTTTCTCATATAGAGGAACTCATTGAATAAAATTAGGTTTTGGGTAATGTTTCCCATGACAGCAGCAGTTGCTCTCATAACAAAAAAACTTAGATCAGGTGTTTGTTAACTCTGAGTTTCTAAAGATAAATGAAAAGCACTTTGAGACTGCTCATGCTACAGATGTTTCTAATGCACTGTGACTTATATTCCAGTTTACCAGCAATACTCAGACTGTTAACCTTTTCTAATACTTTACAATGGTTTCATTGCAAACCCATCACCTGATAAAATAATACACATGAAACACATCTCAACTTAGATTGCAACTAGTTATACATGAGGTGAGAAAAATCATTCTATCATTTGCCACCTACCAGATAACATCTGTCTTTAGATTGCTGATAACAGACCCTAGAATCTCTGCAGACTCGAAAGTATGAAGCAGAGATGAAGGGATGCTTTTGTTTTTCCTGAACACATAAAAACAAATAAATCACGTTTAGTCAGCTTGAGTGTGTATAAACCAAAGATGAGTTAAAGAGTTAGCCTCTTTTTATGGAGTGATCTTCTGGGCATGTAGGTAAAAATCAAGAGTGAGTTAAATCTTTAAGTCCCAGAAAGTATGAGAAAGGCCCAGAAAGTATGAGAAAGAGGAAGTAAATGGAATGTGTGGGACCTGGGGAGCTTAGTTATCTTCTGGAGTATGTGTGGTCCAATTCTTCTTCTTCAGTATGTACCAGCCCACTATTCCTTACCTCAGACACTACTTTTTCTTGAGCAGCAAACAGGGGATGCAATTCTTGTTGAGCAGGCTGACAGATGTTAAGATTGTGGAGGTTTTTTACAAGAAAGTTCTTAAAGCTCCAGTTCCAGCCTTTGAGTGGTTATGCTGGAGTTTCAGCTTCCAAGAAAGCCTGAGGAGTAAGTTTTGCACCTTTCTAATCTGATCTGAGAGAGAAATGGCTTGACATAGCATGATGTAGTGGTACTGGTTGGGCTTCTCCTCTCACAAGAACTCCACAAAGACATTTCACCCTTCAGCATGGCTGTGTCTGTAAAGCCTGGCTACTTCTTAATAACCAAAGAAAGTAAAGCCACCAGAAGCTAGCATGTTTTGGAAGATGTAAAACTGCTGAACAATATATAGCAACAGCAGCAACAAAACATGCACTCATTCATTCTGCCAACCCTAGGCTAGATAACAAGTTTACACACAGTAACTGCTTGTACATATGCCCTACAACTACCATTTCACCGTTTCCTTCCTGCCCTGGCAAACTGTAAGGAAGCAGGAAAGTGTACAGAGACACTCCAGGGCAGGAATAGTTGGCTGTATATTCTGCAGAAAGCACAACATATAGCAATCACTTGCCACAACAACCTCAGTGTATGGAAAATTAATTGTAGAAATAAACTGGTTTTAATTACAAGAGTAATTACAATGTAATTACACAAAGAAATTGTAAGAGAAAAGACTTTATACAAGTGTTGTTTTGTTTCTTCAACTACTTGAGAGCTTAATGGGCACTATGTTCATACTCAGTTATTTAGTGTGTGCTGGCATGAGCAGCTCTCAGCAACTGAATGGAAGAAACAGGCTAACCGCTGCAAGTTACTGATCCTAAAACCAATGTTGTATACGCAACTATGGTCACCAGAAATGAAATTTGTCTGGTCTAATGTAAGTGTGAACCAGGTCTGTGGTGTGAGTACTGCAGAAACATGGACATCTTTAGTAGGAAACACATTTCATCCTGTGGTAGAAAATAAATTATTTTTCTCTGTAAAGAAGACCACAACAACATGCTCTAATCTAAGATACTGAATTTCTACATCTAAAGTTAAGACTCAAGTGATCTTGACCAGCTACAGAGAACCAGTGCTCAAGGCTGCTTATTAATTTCAACGAAAATGCCACTGGAACTCTGCTTTGTAATAGCAATCAGGAGCTAAGATTTCCCTCTACCGGCCAAGTAGTTTAACCACAGTTCTAGATTCCAGCGTAATGAATCCGTGCTTTCTCTGCACGTGGCACAGCTTCAAGGTAAGTTATAGCTCCACGTTGTACCTTAAACCTACCAAACCTTGCTACTGAGGGGAAAAAAAGTTTTTTTTTCTTTTTCTTTGCTTTTCTTTTTCTTTTCTTTTTTTATCTCTTTTCTTTTTTCTTTTCTTCAAAAAGATGTGGGGATTAAATTAGTTTTCCAATTCCTATGTAGCAGTTTATTTCATAAGTGTAGAACAATAATAGTGGTGACTTTAAAGACTGAATCTTAAGATTTTATCCCACATCCTAGTATCCTAATGATCTCATATTCTTGGACTGTCTTATATTCTTGTCTATCTTACAGGGAGAAGGCAGAGTAAGAAAATCCCTTTATCCTTTTACAATTACTTCCAATCCTGATATAAGGGTTAGTGGCAGTTGTTAAGGTTTTTAGAATAGGAGCTTAGGAGGACGAACATTATTATGTAATGCCCACTTCCAAGTGAATTTTATGTTCTCTGACATCTCATCATGTTTTTGATAAAGACTGAGCCATTAGACAAATTACCGAGAGACTACTTTGGTGTAGTTAACTTCGAAGGTGCCAGGAAATTTACTTTTTTTTCTTTTTTTTCTGTCTAATTTGCCTTAAAAACCCTTCCTTTGGCATTCTCTGCAGTTGTGATGGCTGTGATGTGAAAGGAAAGAGTTGGCACACTAGAAGGCGATGAAACAATAGCATTCTGCTGTCCAGAAATGGTATTCCCCATGGGAATTAAGCCATGAGCTGGACACCGAGTTCCAGCTTGCACCTCTTGCCAGTTTGTCCCTGGAGTCTTTATTGAAATAAAAGGAAGCTGGACTAGTACTGACAGGGATGATTTAAACTAAGCAGTATCTATATAGTAAAAAAAAGGAAAAAAAAAAAAAGACAATGTTTACAATTCAAAGGCAGACACACAGAAATCAGGAAATGAAGAACTGAGATGTTTCAAGAAACATCAGGTTGGTGTCATTTGCATCTGCATCTTTTCTTACATGATCTGCATCTTTTTTTTTTTTTTTTTTTTTTTATAAGATCCCATCAGTTAAGGAGAACAAAGGCTGGTACCTCATCTGTGTTGAGTTCTTTAACACTGGGAGTAGACAACTTTGAATGTTGTCTTAAACTGTACCTTCCAGTTATTAAAAAGTAAATCCTCAGTATTTCAGTGTATGAAAATCTATGAAATTTAAAGGACAAAGCTCTGGAAATCAAGATAATAATAATAGTAATAATTTTTCCCCCCTTTTTTTTCAAGCTATTTGAGAGCTCTCTCAGATGAATGTTTATATGGTGCCTCAGCAAATCTAATCTGATTATACACAGATATAATGTTATTTTAGACCATCTTATGAAGGCCTTCACGATCACTATATTTACTAACAGGCTGGAAAACTTCACAGAAATTACATTCTCTCAGGGTCATCCAACAACTGACAAAAAGGGGAATTCCATATTCTAAGTCCCAAGCTGTTTTTCTGTTTACTAGAGGCCATGAACTTCACTGATTTTTAAAATCTAGAATTTCACAATATGCTGGACTGGAAAGGGCCCACAGTTGTTTTTGTTTTTAATTGTTCTTCCAATACAGTGTTACATCTGAACAGGCTAGCATTCAGTGCAATAAATAGCCAATACTGTCAAAAATGGAGATAGAAGAAAATTTATTTTAATGTGACTCAGTAAAGACTACTTGATCAGCGATGCTGAAACAACCTTGTCCTCATGCTTTGAGCTTGTTAGAATGTTGAAAGAGGTCATACCTCTGTAAGACTTTAAGTACCACCAGCAGACAGCTCTATCGAATACCATTAGAGGAATCCATTTGTGACTTTATTGCAACACAAAGGATGCCTGTATGTACAATATGCTGCAGAATCTTTCTGAATGCCTGTTGCATACTAACAATGATTACATTATCTCCCACAGGCAAAGATAGCTTTGTAGCTTGTTTCTATTACTGAATGTCTGAATTTAATTTCACCGTGACGTTTGAATGTCATATACCTAGACTTCTGTAAAACCTGTCTCCCACAACATCCTTCTCTCTAAATTGAAGAGATGTGGCTTTGATGGTGTGCTGGTTTGAGGCTAATTGGAATATTTTAATAGAGAAAATTATATTATAGGCTGTGAAAGGAAAACAATGGTGATGTCTGCTTCACTCATAGGCTTGCTGAGATGTATAAGTACTCAAAACATAAATAAGCCTCTCCGGCTTGTCGTCTCTCGGTCTATTAGCAGCTTCTGGCTTCCT